>PVIC010012805.1:0-38986 GCA_004025085.1 Thryonomys swinderianus | reverse complement strand
CTCCTCCTCCTCCTCCTCCTCCTCCTTTTTCTTTCTTCTCCTTCTCCTTCTGAGACAGGGTGTCGCTTTGTAGTTCAGGCTGGCCGAGATCACTATGTAGCCCAGACTAGAACTCAGCAGTCCTCCTGCCTCTGCCTCCCGAATGCTGGGATTACAGGCGTGAGCCACCACATCTGGCAGTACGGTTTGTGGTACTGATTGCTGGTGGGCATGACTCTTCAAGCCTGGTATTGTTGTATGTGGTTACTGGGGATCAAACCAGGGACCTTGTGCTTGCTAGGCAGGCAGTGCTGGAACCACCGAGCTAAATCTCTGGCCCTAAGCCCTATTCTTATCTGAATACTTTGTAGAATGACTTGAAGGAGCTCTTGTACATTTGAGGATTTAAAAAAAATCAATTTAAAATTATGTATCAGTGAACAAAAATTTCTATAATCATAGATATATTTCTACTAAAAATTGGAAACAATGCCATATTGAATTCACACTCCTTTCTTTTCAGTGAAATGCATGCTTCTTTTCAATATATATACTTGCTTTTTAATACTATCTATTCCAATAGTTTTTCTATTCTTTTTAAGGGAAGCTAGTCATCTTTTCCCACCCACCAACAAACTATTTCAAGGATATCAGCACCCACGAATCCTGACAATTCTGGTTGATTTCTGAGTCTAGGGACCCAACAACGTTTATTACAAGGACATGATGGATCAGACAAGAGACAAGAGGACAGCCTGTCATCGTTGCTGCTGCTGCTTGGAGGTGCCTGTCCTTCGGGGTATGGATAGTCTATCCCTCCCAGCCCAGTTCACAACAAATTTCACCTCTCTGGTTTTTCTTCTGGATTTTGTTACTTCTCCAAATCAATGCTTCTATTCCTCCCAGTTTCTCCAGAAAGGATTATGTTTTGTGAAAAACCAGTGGACCATATTTCAGACAAAAGCTATATTAACTCCTCTCAGGAAACAATATTTACAACCTCAAAAATTATACACTTCTTAGGGTCAAGGAAGCCACAGGGGTCAGCCTGAGATGAGCCTATCACAGAATAGAATCAGGGTAAGAAAAATAATACAGCACGTCGTTCTCTTTTTTCCTTTAATATTATTTTTACACTTTACTTTCTTCAGTGTCACCCAAGTCCACGCTATTCAATCTCCCATGTGCCGGGCCAAGCAGAGGTGTACATTTTGGCCTTGTCTGCGCATCCAAAGCCAATCAGAACACTGCTGTCGTGAATGCAATTGGAAAACAGTCAATAGCAATAGATCAGAGAAAAGAGTCTTTGCGTTTCTCTAAATTTTCAGCTCATTAAAGATAATTCAGGTCACTGCTTTTGCTGGTGGTGCACTGTGGCTCAGATGTGAGGTAAGTATACACTGGGGTAGATCCAATAAGCAGGCAAGATGAGCCTCTAACTCTACGTATTTTCTAAAGAGGCCCCAAAGCACCTTCCCTCTTTCAAGCACTTCCATACTTACTCTGGTCTTTGCAGTTTGACTTTAAATTCTCCATTCTGAATTCAAATTTCTGTTATTTATAATTCTTTTAAGGTAAGCAAAAGACAACAAGATTACATATAAAAACGTACTGTCATGTATGTGATTGTCCACGTACAAAAGTGTAGACACTCATGTCCTTTGTAAGGTAGGCCCACTAGCGATAATTGTGGAATAGAAAAAAGTATTTAAAGATAAAATTGTAATTTAGTTTTTCCTTTACCAATCTAGTTTCTTTCCTAAATTTTGGAGATTTCTATAAATAAACGCAATCTAAATCGAAAAGACAATGTAGTACAAGTGGTTACCAATATAATGTTTGCACAATGCTTTTAAAAAGGCTTCTAGAATGTAGCAATTTCCCATAACTTTTTTTTTTTTTTTTGAGACAGGGTCTCACTTTGTAGTTTGAGCTGGCTCTGAGCTCACTATGTAGCCCAGGCAAGCCTGGAACTCAGCAATCCTCCTGTCTCTGCCTCCCGAGTGCTGGGATTATAGGCGTGATCCACCACGCCCGGCTTCCCATAACTTCTTACTAAACCATAAAATTAACTAATGTAAAACAAGAACACTGTACTATTTTACAGATTCGAAGTCTGATGTAGCGTTCATTGTGCTACAATAAGCTATAGCAGGTCTAAGTACCTTCCAGAGACTTGATGGCATCACTCTCTTATCCTTTGATTGAGTTTATTGGTACAGTTTAGGTCTACATTATGATCACATTCATCATTGAGAATTTGTACCTGTACATGATATATCTTCATTCTGATCTTTTCCCATTCTTCTCCCTTGCTGAAACCCCCACCCCTGTATACATAAACTTTGTTTCCATTTTTTAAATTGAATTCTTTATTGGTACAATTTATATACATCTCACAATCACATATAACATTGGGGAATTTGTACCAGGATATGACACGAGTTAATTCTCATTTTTACCTATATCCCTACCCACCCACATCTCCTCATCCCCTTTATACATACTCTTTTATTTTCTTTCTGAATCATATTTATTCCTTCCCCTCATTACATTCCCACACCAAATTTCCTATGGAAATTTCCCACTCTATAAAAACTGTCATACTTTCTAGAGCTTATTTGCATCTACAGGTGTTCATGTCAAAGAGAAGATCTGGTATTTGCCTATCTGTGATCTATTTATTTCACTTATTAGTATATCCTCCAGGTGTCTCCATTTGCACATAAATGAATCGATCTTGTCATTCGTTATGGCAGAATAATACTCCATTTTATAAAAAAAACCCCACAACTTCTTTATCCAGTCTCCAGTTGATGGGCATTTGGGTTGTTTCCAAGATTGAGCTATCATGAACTGAACTGCTATGTTTCCATTTTTTACCATCAAATTTTTCTTTCCCTTCTTTGCTTTCCCCTGGGCACCTTATTTCCCCTTTCTCTTTGAACATTTTCTTCCTATTTCATAATACCTATCATGCATTCTGGAAGCAATTTCTTTCACGACAAATCCCAAAAAATGAAATGCCTAGGAATCACAAAGGAAGTGAAAGACCTGTAATCTGAAAACCACAGCACTGTGAAAAGGGAAATTGAAGAAGATATCAGAAAATGGAAAGACATCCCTCATTCTTGGGTAGGAAGAACCAATATCATCAAAATGGCCATACTGCCAAAACTACTATCTACATTCAATGGAATTCTGATTGAAATGCTAAGGTTATATTTCACAGAGCTAGAGAAAAAAATTCAAAAATTTGTCTGGAACCAGAAGATATCTAAAATATCAAAAGCAACTATAGGTAACAACATGGCAGGGAAGATCACAATCCCTAACGTAAAATTATACTACAAAGTCACTGTGACAAAAACAGCACAATATTGCCAAAGAAACAAACCAATGATCATTGGAACAGACTAGAATATGCAGAAAGAACTCCAGATACACTAAGCCACCTCATCTTTGGCAGAGGAGGCAAACACCCTCAATGGAGGAAAGACAGCCTCTCTAACAAATGGTGCTGGAAAAACTGAGTTTCAACCTGCTGAAGATTAAAACGAAACCTACCTCTTTCACCATGTATTGAATCAAAATTGAAGATTACAGACATAAATATTAAGTCAAAAACACTAAACCTGCTGGCAAGTAGGTTAGGTAGAACTCTTGGAGAGACACTGGCACAGGGAAGACTTTATAAACAAAACCTCAGCAGCATGGGAATGAGCAGAAGAAATCAGCATCACTCTTGGCATTGATCTGCTTTATCTTACTTCTGAGAATTGTGACTATATGGTCCTAGGTGGATGATTCAAGATTATCTGTCCATCTCAAATTAATTGATTAGCAACTATAATTACACCTGTAATTCTAGTTCCCTCTTTTCATGTAATTTATTCTCAGAATACTGGGATTAATGGATATCTTGAAGGAAAGGAATAATTTTGTCTATTATGTATACATGTCTTCTTCTTCCCCCCCTTCCTCCCCTCCCCTCCTCCTCCTTGTCCCCCTCCTCTTTCTCCTCCTCCTCCTGCTTCTTCTTCCTCTTCCTCTTCTTCCTTTTCCTCTTCTTCTGTTCTTCCTCCTCTTTCTTCACCTTTTTCTTCTCCTCTTTTTCCTTCCTCTTTTTGGTTCTATGAAACATGATTTCTTTATCAGACTGGCCTTGAACTCACGGTAGCCCAGGAAATCCTCCTGCCTCAACTTCACAAATGGTAAGATTATAGGCCTGCAGAACTATGCCCAACAAATTAGTGTTTTGATTGCCATGTACAAAGATTCCTGACTGAAGAGGAATAAATGAAGAGAGAAAAGTTTTACCTTGGTTCCACTAAAGAACTCTACCACGTATTACAAGTCCACAAAACTAAAATAGAAAAGCACAGTACTCAATAGTGAGATATAAGAATCTGAAAATAGATCTATGTATTTTTAAATCATCATATTTTAATGTGCAAAATTGATTTCATATAAATTTATTTTTTACCAGCATATGACACAATTTAATTTTCATTTTTCCATTCCTCACCCACCCTACAGCCCCCTGGAACTGTATACATAAGCTTTGTTTCCCTTTTTAAAATGACCATCATATTTTTTTCTTCCCCATTACTTACCCCTATGCCCCATTTCTCTTTAGTGAACAAAGCAGGCAAGTAGCAATCGGTTGGGCCATGGGACAGATCTATGTATTTTTAAGAACTTAGTACAGCTGGTTTCTGGCATTCATATGGTACATTTTTCTGGACCTAATATATGAATAATCTGAAACTACTGCAAACTAAATTTTGAATATTATATACATACTGCTAATTGTTAACTCTATTGATCTTTTAGGAATGTCATCATCAGATTTCCTTCTGGAAAATTTAAAAAAAATTTCCTTAGGCCACTACATGAGATAAAAAAGAAAAATGGAAATGCTTATATTAATAATCATATACTTGAAATATAACAGGCAAGTACAATCTGAGAAGCTGAAGCGGGTCTATTATCTATGTCTGTGTATTGAGGATAAAATTATGAACTGGCCAGTCATTGGGCTAATAACAAAATTAAAGGTAATACACCACAGCATGAAATCATGTTAGAAAACAGGCACTTTTTTTAAAAAATGGGAAAGCCAGAGTACAGAGATGGATTTAAAAAGAAATTGTTAAAATTATGGATTATGTACAAAATGTTTTCACTTCCATCTTTTTCATATAACTTTTTATTCAAATACTCTTTGTATGTCACATTAGTTTCCAAAATGATATAGGCTGGGGAAAGGAAGACAACTATATGAAGCTATGATGTACTAGAAGAAAAATGTGAGTGAATTTCTTTATGTGGAATTTTAAAAAATGTCCCTAAATTTGCTTCAAAATCTAAATGCAAGAGGGGAAAAGAGCAAGAAATTTCACTTTATAAAACTACATAGTTTTCATGGCTAATTATCAAAGGGAAAATATTTGGAACTCATCAAAAACTCTTGTAAATAATGCGTAAAATATAAAGAGCTTCTGAAAATAGAGAAAAAATGACCTATAAAAAGATGTTAGCAATAAGAATAGTTCACAGAAATAGAAATTCAAATAGCTCTTAGGAAACATGAAAATATGGTCATTTATTACAAGAAAATATGAATTAATGATATGATTAGAGCCCTCCCCCTGAGCGCTGCTCTGCTGGCATCAGCTCACTCTGAGCTCTGGGCTCCTCCTAAGCCAGAGCAGCCCCGATGCCTTTCAGCCCCTGTGATGATTATCTGTCCGGGCCTCATCAGCCGCCAGAAGATGTTCTCCGATCTGGGAGATCGTAGACAGGCTGTGCCTGGAGCCAGGGCAAGAGGGGCAGTAAAACAGAGGGCAACATTGATGACTCGCTCCTTGGTGGAAGGAAATGCTTCTGCTGAAGCCCCAGAGGACTAAGGTACAGAAAGTACAGTAGTCCCTGGTGTTGGTATTGCCATGAACCATCACTTGCAGGAAGCCAGCTTCACAAAAGAGGCCTACAAGAAGTACGTCCAAGATCATGTGAAATCAATCAAAAGCAGACTTGAGGAACAAAGACCACAAAAAGTAAAATCTTTTGTGACAGGTTCTGCAGAACAAATCAAGCACATCCTTGCTAATTTCACAAACTATGAGTTCTTTAGTGGGGCAAACATGAATCCAGATGGCATGGTTGTTCTCCTGGGCTACCGTGAGAATGGTGTGACCCCATTTCTGATTTTCTTTAAAGACAGTTTAGAGATGGAAAAATGTTAGTGGATTCCTCAGTTACCATGGATCTGGCACTTGTCATAACCGGCTGTGGCTGACATCCATACAACACCAGGATTTTAGACAAATGGGACTGATGTCATCTTGGATGCTTCATTTATTTTGACCATGATTCATTTGGAGTGGAGGTATTGTTTTTTTTTTTTGTTTCTTTGTTTTGCTTTCTTTTAGGGAAGAAAAAACTTGTCATGTACGTTGTCTAAAATAAAGTGCATTTAAACTCAAAAAAATATGATTTGAAGTATCTTCAGGTGAAATATCAACTGATTGTGTTTTGTTTTAAATGGTTTTGGCTTGATAGACACTTGTACATATTGCTGATGAGAATTAAAGAGTTACAGCTTGTGGAAGGGGATTTTGCAATGTATAGCAAAATTACATACACCCTCTGATCCAGTATTTACCTACATAGAAATCTATTACCAATAAATTCTGCCAAAAATTTGAAAAAATGCCCAAGACTCTCACATTGTCAGGGTAATAGAAAAGATTAGAAACCAAATACTCATCAATAGGAAGTATTTGAGAAGATAATGTTATAAATCATTATAGATCCACAAGGTATGAGAAGTGTATTTCTATGTTTTTGTAGGACATAATTTAGGCTGTATTGATGAGGGAAAATAAATCAGTAAAATACACTAATATAAATTTAAAGTATAAGAATATAAATATTAACAAAACAAAAAAATGATACTATAGGTTTTAGGAAACAACTATATCTGTTCAAATGTACCTTGTTTTTAAAATTTAGCTTTTTTTTTTTTTTTTTTTTTTTTGAGACAGGATCTCACTTTGTAGTTCAGGCTGGCTCTGAGCTCACTATGTAGCCCAGGCAAGCCTCGAACTCAGCAATCCGCCTGTCTCTGCCTCCCGAGTGCTGGGATTACAGGTGTGAGCCACCATGCCTGCCACTGTGGGATGTGGCACTGATTGCTGGTGGGTGTGAGTCACCATGCCTGGCTTTGTTGTAGGTGGTTATCGGGGTTTGAACTCAGGACCTTGTGCTTGCTAGGCAGGTGCTGGAACCACTGAGCTAAATCTGTGGCCCTTGAATATTTAGCTTTAAGATCTTAAGTGTTTCACACTCTTGTAAAAGAAAATTACATTCGAAAGTAATATTTTAAAATCTAAAATAAAATGGAGCAAATGAACCTAAATCTATATCTGGTCTACCAAAGCAATACCTTAAACCTAAAAACAAATGAAACAGCTGAATCAAAGTCTCTCCAGCTTCCCTAATCTCATAGCAAGAACCACTCCAGGTTACTTTAATACTCTAATAATTTGAGTATAAATTACTAGTAGGATCTAGAGTCCAGAAATAACTATAAAATAATTAAACTACTTTCAATCATATTGTTAGGAGTAGAGATGACATAATTACCATAAGATTCTATATGTGTGATATGGGACAAAGCAAATAAATAACTACTTGTATCATTGGAAACCATGATTTTTAGTAGAGCAAAGAGAAAAACAAATGTAGCTATATCCTCGGATCTGAAATGGAACATCATTGTGACCTGTCAAAATATGTTTTAATAAGATAGGTATTTAACTGTTCCTCTGAGTTCCTTGAGAGATAATAGGAAGCCTGGCTGAGTTCTATCAACACCCATATGGAATTTTTGAAGTACTGTTTTCTACTAAACGAAAATGAGATTTTATAGAAATGACTGAATTCTGGGTCTAATTTAAGAAATATACAAGTTACACATGCCACATTTTGTGCTCGATAGAAAGACTTTAAAATGACTTAATGTTTAACTTAAATTAGTTACTGCTGGGAAATATGGCACAACCAATTGGAAATAACACATTCAAATATTCAAAAATCAGAATGCATGATGATTTCCGGATGGCAGAGCAAAGCTGATTATTTGAAAAACTAGTAAGGGGAAAGACCCAAATATTTACCCTGGCTTTCCCATGTGATCGATACGTTACAACTTTCAAATAATTGATTAAACTAATTTTCCTTACAGATACATTTCAGGTAAAGTATTGGAATGTTTCCCATTATTTAATTAGTAGAACCTGGTGATAATTACCAATGGCTAAAAGCAATATTATTAATCCTTTGATGGAAATATACAAAGTCAACTATGAAAGAGTTACCCTACAGAATAATTATATTTTAAATCATCTTTCTATATATCTCATAAGGAAAGACAATCAGTTGAATTCTGGCTGTAGGATGATTCTACATGTCAAAAGAGCTAATTTTTTCAACAACATCGGTAATAAAAATGCAAAGATGAAAACTCAGGATATGAGAAGAGAGAATATAAAAAAGACAACATGTATCAAGGAACCACAATGTATGCACCTTATTTGAATCACAAATCAAATATGCAAATATCTAAAAAGAGAAAAAAAGACAACTTGGGATCAGTGAACACTAATGAATATGTGAAGATTTTTTAAAAATGTGTTACATTTAGGTGATGATGTTTGCGTTTTATGGTAAACACAGAGTTGTTTCTAAGAGTTTAAAAACTGTTGAATGTGGGTGGTGATGTATCAGGATTATAATAGTCTCTCTACTTCTATTTGTTTTTTGAATTCTGTAATAAAAATTTTAAAATGTTTCCATTAATGCAAATTTGTGTAATAACTAATAGCAAAATGAGAACTCTATCAAAAGAAGATTTTTGATGTTCAACTTTTCCTGATTAATATTTAAAGGAAGTTCATATGATACCATTTAAAACAGAAACTCAATTACCTGCTCAAGCGTAATGCTGGCAAATTATCTTCCCAATCAATTTCCTCTCTTTATAAAAGTCATTTCAAGTAAGCTAAGAGAACTAGAAACTAGAGCTGAGAGATAAGATATAAATTCAAAGTTTATTTTGTTTTAATTTCCTAGTTGATCTAGGCTTTTCATAATTACATATTCATTGTCTAGCAAATGTAAAAACTTGGACACACATATGATATTTAGAGATGTCTACAATTTTAATTTCTCTATTAAGGTTTCCCCCTTTTGTTCAGCCCCTTGTTATTCCATGGGGTGGAATAATTTTTATATATAATGAAGCTGGAAAGTCATGCCAGTAAGGAATTATGATTATGCTTTTGCATTGTAATTGGCTAACCATTTGGGAAAAGGAGAAAATTATATCCTTATTTCATACTTACCAAAATTAATTCTATATGGATTTTATTTTTAAATATTAATAATGAAACCATTAAAGTAACACAACATAAATTATTGATAACTGTTTATATAACTGTCTTAATCTATTTTCTGCTGTTATAGGTGAATACCACACATTAGGTAATTTATAAGCAAAAGGAAGTTTATTGTATCCTGGGGTATGAAAGCTGGGAAATTGAAGATCAGGTGCTCCATCCTGTGAGGTCTATTTAGAGGGGGGGCTCAGCAGGTCCAAGACAGTGGAGGAGAGCAATATGTATCGGGAAGAGTGAGCCTCTGAGCTCCAGTCTCTCACTACCCTACCTTTCTGGCATCATTTAACTTTAATTATCTCCTAAAAGCATCACCTCTAAATAGTAAGTCCAATTTTCTACCCTTTTAATATGCCATAAGGGAATTAAACTTCAACATGACCTTTAGTGAAGACATAAAGCACAGCAGTGAACTATACCAAGGAATAACTTTCTTTTGGTCTATCGAAGTTAAAACTACATAAAAGTATTGATTGAACACATAATGCCCCCTTCACACAAAGGTCCCAAATTTCCCTTCTTTCTACTTAATGATCAACTAGTAAATTATGTTTTAAATTATGCAAAAATATCTAACAAAGAAGTTTTCTTAGTAGTAGAGGGGATTTCTGGGAAATGAACCCAGTGCCTCTGATCTGAACTTTAACCCCCACCTTTTTAAAATCTTGAGATAAAGTCAGGCTAAACAGTTCACATTGGGTGTGAATTTGTGATCCTCCTGCTGGAGCCATATGTTACTATGTCAGGTTAATATTTTAATATATTAAGGGGACTTAATTTATGAATGGATGAGAAAACTATCTTTCAAAGGGAAAAATGGACTGAGCAGGAATGAATGATACACAAAAATCACAAATCACCAGCACAGATGGGGTTAAAATGCATACTTGTTTGCTACTAGTCAAACAAGTGTGAATTAATGTGAAGATAAAATGACACATCCTCATTCACTGAAGTGCCAGTGATCAGGTGACCATGTGGTATTAGGAACTCTAGTTCCATCCTGCTGGGAGAAGCAGAACTGATACGACCCCTCTCAACACAACCTGGGAGGATAAAGCTCATCACATGTGTGTAACTTTTAACATAGAAATTATTTTTCTCCAGTGTATTTTTTTTTAAAAAATAACAAAACAGTGCTCGCTTCGGCAGCACATATACTAAAAAATAACAAAACATATACAGAAATGGCAATATCAATGTTTGTTGTGTTGTTATTTAGAATAGAAAAAATCTGTAAGCAATCTAAAATCCAAGAGTGGAGGATTTGTTCAACTTCTGTAATGTACGGAGAAACATCGAAGAGACGCTGCATTATTGTAGATATAGTAGCTAATGGTACATGGGAAGAGAAATTTGCAGATTGCTGTGCATTGTGCTTCCATATATATGTATATATATTCAGTCTATCTTCATCTTATATAAGAAGCCCATAAAAGTATAATAAGCCAATTTCAAAATGAATTTTTTTCTTATTTACATTGGGAATGTTTCTTATAAGAGCCTATGTTTCAAATATAACTATGGGAAATCACATTCAAGAAGCTGTGAGTCTTGCTCATACCAAGACAGTGACAACCAGTGACCACAGCCTTAGAGGCAGCACCTGCTGTGGCACAAACCTGTAGGATGTGTGCTTATGCCTCTGGTTTCAACAGGTCACACATTAAAGAATTTTGAGGATTTACAGGAATAGAATTAGGAAAATATTTAAGATCCAGAATATTCGCACTTACATACACATAAACACTGACAAATCCATATAGATGTCCAAGTCTGGACAGATCATGAGGAAAGACTAATATCCTTATCTTGATAAATATTACCAGCTAATGACAAATTAATTTTAATTCATTAATAAATCAAGTGCAATGGGCCGGAGGGTTAGCTCAGTGGTTCCGGCGCCTGCCTCGCAAGCGCAAGGTCCTGAGTTCGATCCCCAGTAACCACATATAATGCTGGGCGTGCAGACACGCCCACCAACAATCAACACCGCATACCACAATGCCGGACGTGGTGGCTCACGCCTGTCATCCCAGCACTCGGGAGGCAGAGACAAGAGGATTGCTGAGTTCCAGGCTTGCCTGGGCACCATAGTGAGCTCAAGGCCAGCCTGAACTACAAAGCGAGACCCTGTCTCCAAAAGCAAAAAAAAAAAAAAAAAATCAAGTGCAGGAGTAAGATTATTTGCCTCAAGTAAATTCCTGCAAATTGTCTAACATTTGAAACTCTCCCAGGGTAGTATCAGGACTCAAATAATTCATCCATTTATGTGTTCATTCATTCATTCAACAGATGGTAAACACATGCTAAATGCCAAGCACCATGTTAGTCTTTAGGAATAGTAGAGTAACTGAGATCTCCATTCACATGTAGCTTTAAGTTGACAGTGTCAAAATGATGATAGAGAAGTTATAGTTTTGCCGAAGTACAGAACTGATTTGTATGATATTTAGTTGGCCACACTTACTAATTGCAGAATCACAGACAATGTCATTAAAAGGTGTAATTTTTAAGCCCTTTTATAGTTAACTGACCTCTAAGGACTGTCTAGAAAAGACAAACAGCCTTCACATCAGGGGTTCTTAACAAGGACATCCTCTGCTTACTTTTCCCATCTTGCAAGGACAAGACAGAGGAGTCAGACACCAGTAATTTGCATTTCATTTAGCCACCCCACACAATATCTAAAATCATCACTTGGCTCCTTTTACTTCACTTTTAAATAGTCTTCTAATTTCTGCCATTTGTCCCTCTACACATTCCATCCCCCTGCACAAGTCAGGCCTGTGTGGCCCTGGACAACATCTTAAGAGATCTCACCACACTTACTCCCATCTCTGCTCCATGGCTTTCCACTTCTCATCATAGGGACCACTGGACACATATGGCTAATCTAAACTGAAACACATTAGAAATGTAAAGTCCTAGATAGAAATCAATTAGAATAAAAAAGTATGTCAAGCACCCTATTTTCTTTTAGGTTTTTGTTTGTTTAGTTTTTTGAGAAAGGGTCTCACTTTGTAGTTCAGGCTGGCCCTGCACTCACTATGTAGCACAAGCTAGACTCAAACTCACAGCAATCCTTCTGCCTTTCCCTCCTGAGTGCTGGGATTACAGGCATGAGCCACCATGCTGAGCCCTATTTACAATTTTTATACTAATTGAGCGTTGAGATGACCCATAGGTTTAGTAAAACATTTAAATTAGTTTCACCTGTTTCTGTATTGTTTTGTTTTTTGAGACAGTTTCTCAATTTGCAGTTCAGGCTGGCCCTGATCTCAGTATGTATGTAGCATAGGCAAGCCTCAAACTCAGCAGTCCTTCTGCCTCTGGCTCCTGGGTGCTGGGAATACAGGTGTGAGCCACCACACCCAGCACTGCTGTATGTGGTTACCAGGCATCAAACACAGGGACCTTGTGCTTGCTAGACAGGGGCTGGAACCACTGAGCTAAATCTCTGGCCCTCACCTGTTTCTTTTTACTTCATAAAACCCAGGAATGCAAGAAAAATTACTAGATAGGTGGCTTATATTGTACTCCTATTAGCACTGCTTTCTACTGCAATAAAAATCAAGCTTTACTTATCTTTGTTCATAATCTTTCCATGTCTTTCTGTTACTGTTAGAACAAAAATTCAAATCTTGAACATGGTTCGCAGAACTGTAAGGGTCCCCCTCCCTTCACAATGTGTAGTACTCTCCAACTTCCGCCTTTGATTTTTGAGCTCCAGCCCCTCAAGTTTCAGAACTTCCAGATATTTATTGTCCTGACTGCAGATTGAGACTTAGAAGTGTGTCATGAAATAAATTTACTGAACTGAGAGTAGCATTTAAAAATAAAAGAGGACAGAACAGATAATTGAGTGTATCACAAGTAAAGGGTAAATATTTCATGTAAATGTTGTTCTTTTTGTGTCCTTGTTGGCTGAATTATGTCTCAAACTAAGTTTATTATTAAAAAATGATGACAAGTAATTTGCTAACCCAGGGCTTCTCAAGGTTGTGAAATGTGATTGGATAATTCCTTTCTGTGGAGCTAAGAATTCTTTGCTGACTCCAACTCATGGAGAGACTGAGTCTGAGTTTTTTAGAGGTTTTATAATTTCAGCTTTTATATTTAAGCCTATGATTTTCACCAATGTATTTTCTGTATGTGACATGATACAAAAATGGTGATTTACTTTTTCCTTATGGATATTTATATTTCCCAGAACTATTTGCTCAAAGCCTTTCTTTGTCTATTGAATTGCTGTTGTGTTTTTGTAAAATTTCAGTTGACTACATTGTGAGTCAATTTCTAGATTTAAGGCAGTTATTTTGATCTATTTACATTAAATCTGTACCACATTGGCTTGATGATGATTAAATCATTAAAACTTGTTTTATAAATTTATTTTTAACATTAAAATCATATTGTACATATTCATGGAGTATCATGATTTGATATGTGCATATATAGTATAATGTTTAAATCAAGTTAAAAATAACCTATCACAATCATTTAGATATACTTCATGATAAAATATTAAAAATTATTTCTCTTGGCTTTTTGAAATGTACATTGTCTAATTGTCATGTAGTTTCACCCTCAGTGTCATGACACAGCAAAAGTGATTCTAATTTATCTACTTAATGTACTGTTAATAATTATATATAAAACCTTCAACTTGGAACTTCTGTTTCAAAACTATTTTGGCTGTTACAGATCCTGATATTTTGGCATACATTTTATTTCTTTGACAATGTCTAAAACAAGTCGTGTTAAAAATTTGAATAGGATTTTGTGAAATTTCAGAGTAACTTTGAGAAAATTACCATCTTAATGATAATTATGATTTCTAGTCCATGAACATTAGTCATGTTACCATTTATTTAGGTATCTTTTAATTTTTATTCCTTTAAACAATTATATAAAGAAGTAAAAAGCACATTATAATAACTTAAAATGTACACATCTTGTACATATATTTCTGATTTAGCATTGCAATGCTATCTGTAACATTTTCTATTTTCAAGAATTTGTAGTTGGTGGCTCATGCCTGTAATCCCAGCACTAAGGAGGCAGAGGCAGGAGGATTGCTGAGTTCCTGGCTTGCCTGGGCTACATAGTGAGCTCAGAGCCAGCCTGAACTACAAAGCGAGACCCTGGCTCAAAAAAAAGAAAAAAAAGAATTTGTAGTGATTTTTTTTATTCTTTTTTAGTTTATTTGGGCTGTTTTGCTTTGTTTTGATGTTTTGAGTCTGACTTTGTAGTTCAGATTGACTTTTAACTCACTATGTAGTCCAGGCTGGCATCAAACTCACAACAACACTCCTGCCTCCGCCTACCAAGTACTGGGATTACAGTGTATGCTGCCATGCTCAAATGATTTCCTTCATTCTTAATACTGATAACTTCTGCTTTAATTTTCTCTCTTTCTCTTGCATGCTCTCTCTCCTGATCATTTAGTTAGTTATAAGTTAATCAGTTTTATTAATCTTTTTTGCAAAGTCAACTTTGTGCTTGTAACTATTTTGTTTCTATTAGTTTCTTATCTTTATTTCCATTTTTACTTGCCACAGGCTTAATTTTTCTAAAGTCCAGTTTTAAAATCATTTTTCCAGTCACTCACTCCAAAAGATAATAAATTGATTGTTAGCAGGGACAATATTTGAATCCTGATAAGTACAACCTCAAATAGTATTGGTTAAATCAATTTTCAGAGACAGAAATGAGAAGGTTTCAGCTGTCTCATACATCATTTGCTTGACATTTTTATTGATTATCTATTGCTGAGTAATAAATTACTTCAGTGGTTCTTGTGTGGTGGGAAAAAAGAAATGAGAAAAGTGTTTAAAATTATTTCTAAAATCCTGGAGAAATATAACACTAAAGAAAGAATTGAGATATGGAATATTCAGAACAGTCACGCTGTAGTTTCCAGATGCAGAGATTATGGCACATAATTTTTCTGAGTTTTAGATTCTTCATCTGAGAATATAGTAACACTACCTTTAAGAGAGTTGCAGAATACAACAAAGTAACATATGGAATCACCATGAAAATGCCTCCATGTAACAAGAGCCTCGTAGAGGTTATTTCCATTTGCTCTAATATCCTTCATTGTAAAATATACCCTTAGCGCAGAGTGGTAGAGTGTGTGAAAAGAGATACATACGTAGTGCACCTACCTATCACCAGGAGCAGTTCGTTTTAGATGCACGCGAAACACAAACTTCTATGAGTGTCTGCAGACACTGTGATCACATTGTGACTATTGGACATGAAAAAAATTGATAAAACACTTCTTAAGTTTGTCTCAAAAGATATGGACATTTTTTACAAAAAGCTCATGTCTGAGCCAATCCTATAGTAAAAGAATGTATGATGGATATTGTGAAATAGAAAATATTCAAAGGGAAATGTAGTCGAGGGATGAGTAATGAGGGGTAAAGAAAAATGTGGCAGTAATTAAAAAAAAGAGAAACAAAGCTTATGTATGTAAGGGCTGGGGGTTGTAGACTGGATAGGGGAATGGTAAAATGAGAATTAAACTGTGTCCTATGATAGCACAAATTCCCAATGAGTGTGATCATGATGTATATATATAGTATACTGATAAAGAAAAAAATACACTAAAAAAAAGGAAAGAAAGGCAGGACATACGAAATACAGTTGGATCACCACTTTTGATAAAGCATACTGAAAAATATTAATTAAAGATGAGGAATATTCATTTATTCTGTCTTTGAACCTGAGTGGTCACAAAAGAAAAAGATCAAATATTTATAAATGTGTTCTAGAATGCATGATTGATATTGTAAAATAGTAAATATTCAAAGGGTAATGGGGCTTAGGAGTAAATAATGAAGAAAAAATTAATGTTAAAGAAAAAGAAACAATGCTTGTGTATATAGGGGTGGGGGAAGGCAGAGTTGGTAGGGTAGGGGGAAAATGATAATTAAGTTGAGTCATATACTGGTACAAATTCTCAATGTGGAGTGTAATTGTGATGTGCATATATAATGTACCAATATAAAAGGTATTAGAGAAAAATAAATGAATCCTGTATAAAGGAAAATGGACAGAATCACAGCAGACTTCTCAAAAAATATATATATATATTCAACCTGTACAGGACATTGTATTTTAAATAAATAAATAACTGATTCCACAATATAACTAATGTTGGAAAAAAATTCATTTCATCATGGGTTAGTGTTCATCATGAATATCCCAGAATTTGATGAATACCCATCATTAGGAAGAGTATTATTCAGTTCGGCTTAGTATTTGCCAAAATAATCTCATTTAAAAATAACTTTAAATGGAAAGTACAAACCTCCTGTGAAGCATGTAATATCTATCATAGATTGTGTATCAATCAGTATTTATTAGAGAAGCAGATATAACACAAGATATACAAACACGTGCACAGTTCTAAGATTGCCCACGGGGCCAGGTAAGGAAGAGTGTGGAGGGTCTGTCCACACACTGGGGATGGAAGGATTTAGTCACAGGTGTGCCGCTCACTGAAGTGTCTCCTGCCAGTCCACTTCAGAGGTGGATGGGTCAGCTATAGAAGACTAGAGAGTCTATGCCGAGAGGCTGAAGAATCTGCACCGGAAGCCAGGGTCTGGGCTGGAAGCCAGATGCGGACGTCTAAGGTGAAAGAAAACACTGCAGATCCTCTGAAGACAAAGGCAGCTCCATCTTTCCTTATTTCTCCTTTACATCATCCAGGAGAGCAGCCACCATTGGGTGAGGAATTGCTGAGATAACGTAGTTAAGCTTCTCTTAACTAAACTTCTCAAGTTGACATCATCTGTCATCCATCATAGTCGGAAAGCTCTATTCACAGTAGCACAGAACATAGAGACTGTGCCATGGTCCTCTCATTCTCTTTCCTTATGAACATTAGAAAAGCTTAAAACTTGAGTAAAGGCTGAAAAATCAGCTGACATAATTTGGTTCAGCCAAAAATAATTTTATATTTTTTGAGCCAGGATTTCTAAGTAATTTGCACGTCTTTATTTTATACAATCCAGGAGACCAACATTATTATCCTTATTTAATAGATGAAGTTCAAGTAACAGAGAAGTTGAGTTGTTTGTTCAACATCGTGAAACTTCACAGTTCAATATTAGAGAAGTTGACTCAAGAATTTGCACTCTGAAGTAGTACTAAGTTCGTTCCACAGAAGAGACAGCAGTATTGATCTTGAACAATAAAATTATTGATTACATCCATAGGAAGATGGCAGGGTTTTGATTTGGGGCAGCATCAAAACAAATAGGAAGCCAGAGAAGACCCCCTGATCTTTTATTCTTTTTAAATTATATGCACTAAAATGCATAATAGATATTGTGAACTAGGAAGTAAATGTTCCAGTGGGAAAGGTAATAGAAGAGGAGGAAGGGGAAAAGGAAGGAAGGGAAAAAAGAGAAAAATAAAGAAAATTGAAACAAAGCTCTTGTAAAATAGAAAAAGAAGGGTAGAAAAGAGGAGAGGGGAATGAAGAAAAATAATAATCAAGATTTATCATATACAGGTACAAATCCCATATATACCTATAATCATTGTGTATACCTTTATATAACAATAAGCTTAAATTTATGATTAAAAAATAAAGAAGATAAATTACCATAATCAAGTTTGAAATAAATAACTTCACTTTTTATTGAATAGCCATTAAAATATAATAAAGGAATATTGTGAACAACTTTATTCCACAAACCTGAAAAGTTGCTTAAAAGGCCCAAATGATAAAAGTGACTTAGAGAAAAAGACCCATGGATGGTTCTCTGTGTATTAAACTTTGAATCCCATACTTAAAAGCTCTCCCAACTAAAACTCCAGGCCTACCTGATGTCGTGAAAGAATTCCACTGAATACGCAAGGAACAAATAGTACTGCATAAGCGTTTTCAGTAAATAAAGGAAGAAATAATATTTCCCACAGTATTTTGAAGATAGCATATCCAAAGACATTGCACAAAAGTAAAACAAATGACCAATATTTGCATAAAACAAGTTGGTAAAATCCTTAACCCGTTATTTAAAATTAAATCAAATACTTTATACAAGAGAACCAACTGATATCGCCCTAGAATTATAAGATTGTTTAGCTTTCTAAATTCAATAAACACAATTCCCCATGTAGAAAATAATGAAGAAAAATATATAATCATTCAACAAATGCAGTAAAAATATTTTACCAAAATTTGTGATCCACTCAATCTAAAAGCTTTCTGCAAATTGCAAGAAAAAAAAAACCCTGTACCTATCACTAGATTTACAGGAAAAGACTGAGTAATTTCCTAGTAATTGGGAAAAATCCCAGAATATATATGCTCCCACTTTATATTTTCTGTATAGTATTTGAAGTACTAACTTCTGCAATAAAACAGCAAAACAAATTAAAATGCATGCATACAGGAAGATATAAAATGATTTTTGCTTCATATTACATATTATTATCTGTTGAGTATCATCATCCTATGGACAATGACTAAAACTTGTGAGTGATATAACATCACATAGCCTAAGACTGGCATACCCAAATCAGTTGTATCTAGATGCTTGGAATAGAAATTCCAAGGACATTAAAGAACATAAAATTCATAGAGATAATTTTAATAATGTATAAAACACACTCAAAACAATGATTTTTTTTTGTAGTACCCAAGATCAAACTTATGACCTTATACTTGCGAGGCAGTCAGCAACACCACTGAGCTAAATACTGGGTGCTATGAATAATTTCTTAATGGATTTAAAGAAAGTATAAATGGGGGAAACAATGAATATCAGTACAGTATTAACTCCCATTAAATTCATTTATACATTTAACACAATTCAACTAAAATCTCAGCAGACCTTGCTGAAGACATTGTCAAATTGATTTTAAAATTCATATTGTAATGCCAAAAGTATAGAATTTTGAAAAGAAATTTGCTTAGAAGATTTAAACCATCTGATCTCAAGACTTATTTATCAATCTATAATAAATAAGATAGTAAGATACTGGCATAAATTTAGATACTTAGGACAATGCAACAGAACTGAGAGTTCTGTGATAGATATACACTTATGTGGTGAAAAATTTTTTACAAACTGCCAAGATAATTCTGTGGGTGAGAAAATTGTGTTTTCACTTGATGGTACTGGAATAAGTGGATATCTGTGTATAAAAAAAAGATCCTTTGCTACTTTCCTCACACTACACACAAAATTTGATTCAAAACGGATCATAGAGCTTTGCGATGGAATTAAAAGGCAAAATTTCTAAAATGAAGTACAAGCAGAACATCTTTGTGACTTTGGGTGAGGCAAAGTTTGCCTTATGAATATCTGAATCAAAATAGAAAAAATGTTAATTAAATTTCTCCAAATAAAAGGCTTTACTCATAATGATATCGTTAAGGAAACTAAAAAAGAAAGCTAGCAATAAAGATAAAAATAAACTTAAAAAAATAAAGCCATTAATGGAAAAATATGTACAAAATAAACATGTTATAAAAACCTTGGATTCATCATAGATAATTCTTACAAGTCTATAATAAGAAGATGACTCCATTAAAAAATGGGAAAATGTTTTATAAGGTCCAGGAGATAATACTGAACATCTTAAAATCGCAGTGATATAATACTGCACACCACCAGACTAGCTCAAGGTTAAGACTAATGCTGGCAAAGATGTGGAGCTGCCAGAACTCGTGAACCACGTTGGGGACACCATTTCCGGAGACCAGCAGTGTGTCAGATGGCTTAGCGCAAAACCACAGTGAAATCAATCTTTCAAGTGAGGCAAATGAGAAATGTTTGCTACTGACCTTCTTTGAGATTTGGAGATTATTTGTTACACAGCACATTTTACAAACACCAATCAATAGAGCTGTATTTTGCTTGTAACCGGTTATTAGCATTGCTTTGGCCTTTGTTCTCTTGCTACGGAAATGAATTATTTTTTTCTAGCTGAGTTTATTGACTTTTTTCTTTACTGCTTTGAGATGTAAATCATAACTGGGAAGAAGGCTTTCCAACGTGTTCTAAAATAATTTGTCAATGTTTTCTTCTAGTGTGTGTAGTATTCACTCTTTCTCCTTTGAATCCTTGATCTATATGGAACATTGTTTTTTTTTTTTGTTGTTATTGTTGTTTTTCTTTTGTTTGTTTTGAGACAGGGTCTTGCTTTGTAGTTTAGGCTGGCCCTGAATTCACTATGTAGCCCAGGCAAGCCTTGAATTTACAGCAATCTTCCTGCCTCTGCCTCCTGAGTGGTGGGATTACAGGTATGACCCACCACGCCTGGCATTGTGGTGTGTGGTACCAGGGCTCAAACTTGGGACTTGCAAGGCAGACACCAGAACCACTGAACTAAATCCCTGACCCAGAGTTTTGGTATTTTTGAATGACAGGTTCAACATCCATCTTTTTCTGAATAGCTATCCAATTGTTCTAGAAGAATTTACTTAAAAGTAATCTTTATCTCAGTAATTTGAAATATATACTCACTCTAATTTTACACTTTTTATTATTCATGCTTTTATCTCTCTGCTCTGGTACTAACATTTGCATGTTGCTCAATTATAATGTCCTATTTATATGGTCTAAAATGCTTTCATTGGCCTTTCCCAATACTTTATTATGAATTTGCTTGTACATTTTAAAAACCAAATTTTTTATTTTTACAAAAATTAGTATGTTATTGGGATCAAATATTTTTATGATGAAAACATCACATTTATACTCAGTTGAATACAATCAATCTTTATGAACCAAATCACCCCACCTAAAACTATAAAGTACGGGTTTGTTCAAGTTCATTTTTGTATCTTTTAAGAGCATCTTATAAATGAACATGTAGCTTTGTCATACATTTCTTGATAAATTTATTTCTATTTTTTCTTCTTGTTGTGTGATCTTCTTTCTATTATGCTTTTTGCACATATGTGATAAATTTACATCTTGATAATATATTACTGTTTGTGATCACACATTCATTTTCTCAATTACATTCTTGTAATACCTATAGATATATTTAATCTTTTTATATTTCTCATTCTTATGCTTATATTCCATAATATCTCAAAAACAAGAATATATAACAAATAATGGCCACTTTCCATTATTTCTGTCTTAGTAAAATTTTATGCAGTATTTCCTCATAAAAAATACTACTTTTTGGGTTGAGGAATGAGTAAATAGACACACATAGACACACAGTCTCTCTCTTTCTCGCTCTCCTTCCCTGTCACAATGATTCATTGAATTTTATTTCCCAAAATTTTCCAGTTAGAGACTATTGTTGCAGTTTTGAATGCCTCTTAATTATATAATATACATCTAGGAAGATGTGTGATTTTGTTTCCTTGAATTATCGTAATTCAATATTTTTCAAAACTGTAGAAGTGTCCTGGTATTATAATAAAAAATAGTTGGTGAGAATACATTATTCATTACTGTGGTTCAGTTGTACCCTCACATTTGGGATGTTCTATTATGAGACTGGTTCTTACATAATATTTATATATAAACTATTACCCCATTAAAAACATATTCAAAAAATTTGATGGTAGAAAAGGAAGTAAAGCTTATGCATATAGGGGTGTGGGGATTGTAGGGTGGACAAGGGAGTGGGAAAAAATGAGAATTAAGTTGTGCCTTTTATTGATACAAATTCTCAATGTTGAGTGTGATCATGATGTGCATATAAAATGTACCAATAAAATCAATTTAAAGAAAAAGAAGCATGTTCAAGTACAGGTGACTGTACATGTTTAGCTCCTTGCCGTGTCTCATTTGTGGCTCCTTGAACACCAAGTGAAGAGCAAAGGGACCCCAAATATCCTTATCCCTACTGTTTCTTTAATGCAGGGAAGGACGAAAGCCCAGTTTCTTATTGGTCCCTGCTGAACACAGGGCAGAAAGCAAGTGGAATAATTACCAGTGTCAACTACCCTTCTTCCTCTCTCATTCTAGTTCCCTGATTTTAAGTGATAGGAAGGTTCAGTTGTCCACCAAGTACTGCTGGCACCTATGGTACAGATAAACTGGAGTATTAGTCCCAGTTGGCATCTCCTTGTTCAACCTCACTAGCGTTGGATTGGGCATAGAGGATTTTTTTTCCCACAAGACTCCTCTGCTACTACCCAGGTGGGCAAATAGCTGTGCTGGCTATGTCGCAGGCAGGGTGTGACAGGTAAACACCCTGTTCAACCCCTTGGACATAGAGATAAGGTGAGATCAGAGCGCTACCTATTTTCAACTGTATGAGGGACTAGAGTGGAATCAACTCCCTAACTCATGGAGGAGAAGTTGTATTTTTTTTTTCCTTTTAGCTTTTGACTAGAATGTGATGGGAATTGTCAAGAGGTGTTTCTAATTTTAGATACACCTCACATGTATTTTCTGGTCTCTGGTTTCGACATAAGTAGGATTTTTCAAGTATTTTCGGTCTGTGGCTATTGGTATTTCTCAGTTGGAAGCTTCTCTACTGCCCTGTCTTGGCTATGTAAAAGGCAAGGAAGAGACTCAGGAAATGTATGGTCATGTTGATCCTCAAGCCTTAAAGTCTTATCTCCTATTCTGAGAATTATATAGGCCGTTACCCTGTTAAGAAACACAGTCAAGTATGGGTCATTGTACATGTTTCACTTCTTGCAGTATTTGTTGTGTGATGCTTATTTATTTATTTATTTATTTGGGAAAGAGGAGAATTTGGGGTGAATAGAACTATCTTGGAAGAATTAGAATCCATCACAAGAGACATAAAATTTACAAAATCATAGTCAACCTTTATTTTTAACTCCAGTTGTACACTAATCAGGTTAGAAACTAATTAATCTCCCAACCCTCTTATCAAGCTAGATTCTAGAAAATCAAGAGTTTACTGGGTTTAAATCATCATTAATCTGTTAATAGAAGGTGGGGATAACCTTTTCCCTGAGTCACTAAGGCAGAAATTTTAAATATGTTTTAGATGATAAATGATAAGTGAAAATACTCCATCTAAGGACAGTATAATATTACCTCTGAATTTATATCCACCATTTAGCACCACTGAGCTTAGTTCACGAGCACATTTAATGATAAATATCCCTTTTAGGTTAATTGTTCTATGTCTAAAATAGAGGCCAGTGAGATGTGATGGTCCATCCATTCCCCAAAGGCTTCAGGTAAGGAAATACTGAGTTAATCATCAATCATATCCTCAGCCCTCAGGGAAGATTATCTTGGTAGAACATTGTAAAGCTAAATAAATTTTAAAAATTATCAGAGAAAGAGAGAGAGAGAGATTGTAAATCTAAGCATAAATTCATGATTCTAGGCACCCATTACAATCACCTGGGGAATTTTTTTTTTAATGAATGAGTTTGCATTGCACTGGATCATTAACATTAACTATCTTGGGCAAGGCTTTTTAAAAAGCTCTGCAAGTGATTCTAATATGTAATCGAGATTGAAAATAACTCATAGAGGTAGTTGTTGCTTTCCATGGCAAGAGAATTTATGTATTATAATCCACCAAATTGCATTCATCTTATAAAATTCAGTACTGAATATACATTTTGGCTGCACAAGATGGATAGCTCACAAACAATCCTTCTGAAATTGTTCCTTTCAACTTACTGTGTTAGTGATTTTTTTTTTTGCTGTCAGACATTTTAAGACAGAAGGATGAGCCCAAAATGATGTAGATGTATTTTCTCCAATAGATAATCATGCATTATGAATCTGGCAAAAGAGATTCTCTAAAATGTAGATTTCTGGTATGGAAATTGTGTTAGTTACCATCCAGCTTGGTTCTTTTGATTTCTTAACTGTAGGACATACTACATACTGACAGGAAACAGAAACTTTAGCTTTCAAGAAGAAACTGACAGTGAGCCTAGCAGAAAAAGGTATTGAGACTGTTGGGGGTTTGGGTAGCAAGCACTAAATCCACAACTTACTGATCCTGGTGAAGAGCTCATCCTGAAAACTTGAAAACCAAATTTCATTTTGTCTATGAAGAACATTTCTGAATGGAGTTCTCAGAGTTTCTGGATGGTTATCTTGATAGAGGTACATTAGCTACATCTAGAAAATGAAGAATATTTCCCCTGCTAAGTGGTGGTAGGCTGAGAGAAATGATAGCAAAAATTATTCAGCCCCTCGACCTTGAAAGGACTAGTAAGATTCTTGAAGCTGGGTAAAGATCCACAGATTGTGTTACAATGTGCCAGAGAGCTTTTAGGAAAAAACAAGCCACTGTGTCAGTGGAGCCTTCCAAGATATATAATAAAGTACTCTGGACTAGATGTGTGCTGTTATTAGAGAAGTGGCATTAAGGGTTGGTTAAGTCATTCTTCAGGAATGCAATTTCTTTTGGACAAAAAATTACAGAATTCTAACCACAGCCATCTACTTTCCTCAAGATAGCAAAGCATGGTGACTGTGATAAAATAAATCTCCCTTTTCACTTCCACATTGGTAGTCTTTATTTTTCCTGCGAGGCCCATGATGTGCTCTGACAAGTCAAGAGAATGTCCACAATTCATCTCATTTCAAAATTCTACCAGGATTTTACTCTGTTCAACTTCTCATTAATTCTTATTGCTACCACTTAGGCCCTTGTAGGGACTGATATTGGTATCTGAGTAATTTTGAGAATATCATGTTTCTCTAGATTTGAGTTTTAATATTTGGAGTTAGCACTGGTTTAGGATTTAGAATTTTCTATTTAAGTAGTTTCTTAAATTGGTTTAACAAAAACAGTAGGGAAATTTTTTAAAAATCACACCTGAATTCCTAACATTGCTTCTAGTCTTCCCAGGCTAACTTGGTTAGTTAGAATCCATATAAATTACAGTGGTTCCTTGGTTCACGCATTTAATTTGTTTTATGATTTTGAGGAAGATGGCCATGTTGGTATTTGTCATTTGATATGGAAGCAAAATTTTGTTGGACAGTTTTGAGAACCAAATTGTTTTCCAACAGAAGCATTCATGAACTGATGTATTACTCTAATTCCAATAATTTAACTAGGTTGTGAGTACAGGGCAACCATAGGATTCCTTGAAAGCTTTTCCTCTCCAAATTTCAGAAAGATGACTAGCAGGGCCAAAGGTGGTTAACCTAATAAAAATGTGTTGGATACTACTGCATGCCAGCATGTAAAGAAATGGATATAACATGGCCTCTGTCCTTCAGAAGTTTACAGATGACCACAATCTTTCTATTTCCAACCAACTTTGATGCTGAGATGTATCACAGGTTCAGAAAGTGTATGAAGGAAATTTAAGTCCCTTTTCATAGTTCACCAGTGATTAGACAACTAGTTAAGGTCCTTAATTCTAGCCTAGAGTATAATTACTTCTGGTTGATTCACCCAACTCTCATTTTGCATATTTATTATCAAAGCTTTTCTATATAAAGAACTCGACAGCATTCAAATTATTTGAGATGGCTCACTAGATTCAGTGCATAAATTATGTTGGTGACTTTAAAATCTTAGTGTACAACCACTGTTTTTAATATTTATTGACCACTTCCTGCCATGTCTATGACCAAAAGGAGTATGAGCCTCATTGTCTACATCTAAGCATTTACATCACACATGTAGCATATCATTTCTTAGGGCTCCAATACATCTAGTGAGACTGAAATTTTAAAAGTCTATGGTGAATGCATTAAAGCTTAAAATTCTTAATTCATTTTCATTTAATGATGGTTGCAAAATTTCTCTTAAATTAATATGATTATCTCAATTTATATTAAGTATTAAATTGAAATGAAAGAGAAAATCCATTTTGACTGCATTAGCAAATGACTGGTAAAGAGATGTGGGCTGTATTACCCTACTTCTTTCCACATTGGCTAACTAAATTATGTCCTTGTTGGTTTACTGGGTTAATAAATGAGAAGCTAAAAAGTGTACATGCTCTTGTAAGTGAAATATTTTCACAGAGGTTAAGGAAGTATGACCAATTTGCATTCAATTTAAATCTTCTGGCTTTTGTAGTGGTTAATACCAGGCCAGTGAATGAGTAATCAGCTTCTAATTCTGATATGACCAATGACTCTCCATGTGAGAACTTGGAAATTCTTTTAATCTATCTCCAAATGATAAGATTCAACAGATTTTTGGTTCTCTACCTATTTCTGTGAATCTTTGCCCCAAGATAAAGATTCAAAGAGATTTTATATTTATGACTTAATCTTGCTTATAATAAAGTAGAACTGATGTTATTAAACCAAGTGTTTGTAGGCTCAAATTCATTTAAGAATTGAGTTACACCCAGAGTTGAGAACTTTCCAAAGCTGAGGTCTATGATGTTGCTGCAGAAATTAAATGGGGGAGCTCTTAAAAGAATATGCACCTAGTGATATATTTTCATGAAATAGGATAATACAGATAAAAATGCTTTGCAAACTAACACTATATACATGTCAAGTCTGATCATTATTATTACCTTCTCATTTTTATGGAGAGACCATCTCAAAAAAGACTTCACAAGACACATAATAAATCCTGAGAATTTAGAAGAAAATCTCCTTTTTATTCTGACATTCCTTCCATTTCTCCATCCAACCAATATTATGAAATACTTTCTCCTTGTAGAGTACTAATGGGAGAATTTTAAAAGGCATGTAAGACATCACCACTGTCCTCAATGAGTCTGGAATTTTATATTTATATATATATAAAATTTATATGTATAGATGTGTGTTCTATCTACATGTGCTATTATGTGTTATATATATATATATATATGTATGTGCTATATATATATGTATGCCCTATATATGTAAGTTCTTACTATATGTTTGAAAGTTTCTTTAATGCAGCTTGACAAAACACCTATATACTTCATTAAATTTCACTAAGTGAAATGATACTGAACCAACAGCCAAAAATCATTTAAAAATCAATTTTTCTGTAAAAATAGTGATGTGCAAGACATCATGTTGCACATTTACATTCATTATCTTATTTGCTCCTCAAAATACTTCTATCAGGTTGGAACTTACCATCTCCATTTTACAGAGGAACAACAGACTAAGGTTTTTGAGATGATAACCATCACAGTGTTGTGAGTGGCAGAATTACAAAGTGAATGTAGGTGGTATAGCTGCCAACAACACCTGAAAGGGATGTCATCACTGAAGCTGAATCTAGAAGATTTTCTCTCATAAATAATATGCTGCATTTTCCACCGATCTGGATAAGCAATTGTCAATGGAGGATGATTTGCTAACCAGGGGTTGTGTCTGGAGACACTGGTAGGTGTCAGCATTGTGGGA
Source organism: Thryonomys swinderianus (assembly GCA_004025085.1). NCBI lineage: Eukaryota > Metazoa > Chordata > Mammalia > Rodentia > Thryonomyidae > Thryonomys > Thryonomys swinderianus. The sequence goes on along the minus strand of PVIC010012805.1, from coordinate 11,271 downwards.
ATTGTCTTGGGAACAGAGACCAGGGTTGTTGCTTAACATCTTCCACCACAAACCCCTCCACCAAACACACAAACACACAATACAGCAACTGTGGCTCAAAGTATTTGTAAAGAATTTCTAATCTAGTCTTCTTTTCCTCTCATTTTATACCAGGGCAGTTCTCTTGTAAGTTAGCCTCTTCCTTTGTACAATTTAAGGAGTCATGAATGTACGTAGCATAAAAGGCCATTGCAAGATGAAGTAAATATAAACACACATCACGATCCCAGGTCATGTCAGAGATTTACTGTTTCCAGAAGGTAGGAAAAGCATCCTCTTGGGATACTTATTGCTTTTCCATTGAATTTGGAGTTTGTAAAGTTTTGATTTATAGGTCAACTCCTCTCAACATCTCTCAACTTCTTGCTAATTTAGCACATATCTTTCAGTTTTCCAAAATATAAAATACAGTTGAAGTCTCCCTTACATTTGATTCTCTTCCCATCTAACAGTTATATGGCTTTATCTGTGAATTGCTTAGATAAATAGCTATAGCAATTTCATGGTACTTAAAATCACATTTCCTGATAATCTCTGGATTTTCAGGGACCATCACAGATCCCTGTGTGAATCTTGGAATAATGAAAGGTACATTCTAGCAAAGACTTTAGGTTCTCTTCTCTTGCTATGCTGATTTAAAAACCTATTTCTAAATCATATTTTTTCAGTCTTAACTTATAATAAAATAAGTCTTAACCAAAGTGCCCTTTGCAATTGAAATGCTTAGGTTTGAGAACAGCAGGCCAAGTTGAGAATTAATTAACATTTTGAAGCCATAGCGCTATGTTGTCTAATCCTAAATTGTGCTTCAAATAGGGATTGATTTCTACATCACAGCAAAACAACTGTTCCTTCTCCCCTTCCCTTTTTAAAATAAAAATATGGCTAGTATATATATTGAGGGAATAAGATTAAACAGTGTTATCATTAAGTGCTTTGGATGAATTTTTTTTTTTTTTTTTTTTTTGCTTTTTGAGACAGGGTCTCGCGCTTTGTAGTTCAGGCTGGCCCTGAGCTCACTATGGTGCTCAGGCAAGCCGCCGCAAACTCAGCAATCCTCCTGTCCCTGCCTCCCGAGTGCTGAGATTACAGGCGTGAGTCACCATGTCCAGAATTGTAGTATGCGGTGTTGATTGTTGGTGGGCGTGTCTCCACACCCAGCATTATAAAATGTGGTTACCAGCGATCCAACTCAGGACCTTGCGCTTGCGAGGCAGGCGCCAGAACCACTGAGCTAACCCTCCGGCCCCATGGCTGAAATTTTAATAGTATCCGTTAACAGAATCTACATTCTCCAAGTCATCTTCATAACTTTGAGAAAACAATTATTATGGAATAAGTAAGAAAACCCATCACTACTGAATGCATTAGTGTAATTTATATATTCATAAAACTGAGAATAGACATTTATTTCTAAAAATTCTTAAACCACAGGTAATAATGGAACGAGTCAGCAATTTGCCACTTGCAATTAATCACTCTCTTCATATTCAAAACATTCAATTTTTCTTGCTATTTGAGAGAGTAATGATTAATTGATAAAAGTTTAACAAGTGCACTAATAGCAGGTGCTCCTAATTGAAAAGTCTTCAGAATGATTCTCTGCAAACCTACTTTATGCTAATTTGTACAGCATTAGTCATAACACTTTATGATTTTACTTTTAAAGCAACTTTTCTTTTAGTCACCCTAATTTAATTAAGAATTTTAAGTAGTTACATGTATCAAGAACACCAATGAATTTTAAATTTGTGAGTTTCATTACCATAAGAGATTAACAAGAAGGCTCATAAAAATGCACGGCTGCCAATTAGAAGCGTCAACACTGTGTAAATTAGAATTTGTTAATTGGTTCAGCAAATGTAAATTCAATTTTTTGAAATTTTATGAACTGAAAAATTGATTATGAATTGTGAGTCTTCAGAAATGTTATTAGTAATGATATTTTATTTTTTCAGTAGATGCTTAGATTATGCTTGTATTTTAGCCACGAATGTTTCCATTTCATTTATTTGAAAAATACCTGACTTTAACATTCATTTTTTATCCCACATGTTTATCTCTCACCATCCACACTACTAACTGAATACTTAAGTACACATTTTTCTTTCATCTGTCTTTCCTCTCAGCAAAACAAATAAAATATGCATTCTAGGTAAGGATTGGTATTTTGTACTTTCAATATTAAAGTGCATGTAATTAATATAGTTTCCTTAAACACTATGTATTTATGACAAGACTCACAGATGCTTTTACAAAGATGCGTGCTGAAATAGCACTTCAGGTATGCAGATTAATACTGTTTGCCTCCAGGAAACAGACCTAGCAATTTTGCATTTTATAATTATGTGAAGAATAGAGTAGTACTTCAGTATGCATTGTGAGATGGAAAAATCTCTTAGTAGTGTAAGACCAAAATCTATTCTTAGCCAAGTGTATGCATAGTCTGGCCACCAGCCTTTTATCAGATACCCCCATGCAGAGTTACCTTCGAGAAACTAAGGCAGAATTTAGAACAGGGCTCACACGTTCTTATGACCAAATGTAACATTGTAAGAGAGAGAGTGGGGAACAACAGAGCCATGGATTGCTCTGTGAAGTCAGAAATCCATATTTTCCAGATCATAGACTCACTTGAGAGTAGACGTGACCATCCTTGTTTGCCCCTGAACCCACGCTGCTTCTAGGCCTCTCTGAAGTCACAAAGGTTGATAATCTCTCTTTAGGCTCCAAGTTCAACATATGTACATCAGTATATCATTTTAAATTCCTGTCATTATTTACTCTGTCCCCGATATCTTTCAAGGTATATGACACAGACTAAAACCTGTGAAAGGTGGAGCCTAGTGCCTTTCTTTGTTTGTCAACAGGGTAGGAAAGGTCTTAGTGTTTATAAAGAAGCTACTCACTGAGTTTCGTTCTGTACCTCATTCTCTGTGAGCAGAAACAGGGGTCTACACAACTAGACTTGAAAGCCAAGTAACAATAAGATGGCGTCTGACTGGAGAGTGTAGCTTCAGGAACCTGGATTTAAAAGAGACATAGTCACTGGAAATCCACTGCATTTCAGGGAGCAGAGCTGCCCCTGATTCCTAAAATACAGTGTGTTTCTTTTTTAGCCTCGCCTTCTTCCCCCTTTCTACATTTTTTGCACCTGTATAATTTTCCTTTTATGCTAGTACAAAAGAAAAGGAATGTAAACCACAATCCCCTATATATATATATATATATATATATATATATATATATATATATACATATATACATATAAAATTTAAATGCTTTTAGACATCAGTAGTTACTAGTGGAACATTATGTAGTTATCAAAATAATAACAATAATGTATATATCTATATCTATATATAATACATGGAGATGTATTCACAGCTATGAGTTCATTGATTCCCCAAATGGTGTTGCATGTCTATTCTGTATCAGGCTCTACACTGATTAATAAAACTGACCTGTCTCCAAGGTGCTTACATTTCACTGGGAGATTCTATTAAAACTCAACAAGTATAAATTATAATTCCAAGATTGATGATCCCTGTGAAAAAACAGGAGGCAGTTTAAAAGGTCAGAGGGAGGTGAGGATGACATCGGATTAGCACACATTTGAGACGTGAGAGGCCTGCACAGCTAGGTCAGCAAGACGTAAGATGTGGGCATCACACTCTCTGAGGATGAAAGGGCCACATGAGCTCTCTGGATAAGGGGTAAGAAGTTAGACGTGAAAGCATAACAAAGGACTAGGGCTGGAAAGCAAATAGGAGGTCAGATGTAGAATGGCCCTAAAAACCACAAAGATGCACTAAGTTGGGAGCACTGTGGTGTCCTCTTTCCATTTCCTTTCTGAGGACAGTGCCAAGAAAGGAAGTACAATGTGTCTGGTGCTGACTCTAGGTATAAGAAGACTTCTTTCATTGCTTCTCGGCCTTTTGGCTAAGATCAAGTGAAGAAGGCTTCTCTCAACAGCACATCCTAAAAGAATTAATAAACTGGGGGTCAGAAGCATTTTCTCATATCCAACTGTGTGTAGACAAGTGTGGCTACACTTAATGCATGTTCACTAAATGTGGGCTTTATGTAGAGTTGGCTGCCATTTAAAATCTGTTCAGTGAGTCTTCCAGGACGAGATGTCCTGGAGCGATCAGGAGCACATTCACCGTGGTCAAAGGAAAGGCCCTGAGTGGGAAACTCGACATAGATGATATTAACTTTCCAATTCATGGACAGGCTTCCTCTTTTTCAGATGTATTCGACTTTCTCTTAGTAACCAAATTCTTCAAAGTTTCAGTGTTGAACCTCTCCTATGTAATACTGGGAACTTTTGTGGTTGGTTGATTCTATTTCTCTCCTCTTCCTCTGGGGTTTTGTGGTTGACTCCTGGGCAAAACTGTTCCACTTAAAGCCATAATTTCTTAGCCTATTAATGAAGGGAATAATATTTATATTTCCCACAGGTGGTGCAAGGGTTGACTAGTAAGTGCTTGGAGATTACAAGTGTCAGTTGTTATCATAGTTATTATTAGCTGATTCTACAATCCCAGTTTGGAAGGAGCACTGGGCTATGGGTGACTCTCTTCTGAATACACACTTTACTCACCAGAGGGATTAAATTCAAACTCAGCATATTAATTAATGTTTATGAAGCACGTTGTGAGTCTTGACTACTCTAAGTGCTAAGGGAAGTTATGAAAACCACCCTGGCTTGGGTTCAAACCTTGTAGTGACTGACTGACTTCCTTTACATTATAGTTCACGGGCCCAGGGTCTCAATTCTATATTGTGTGCAGTGCCTGGTGGGCTGCTCGAAGATCATAAGTGTCCAATAAAAGCAGCAGTAAAACTGTAATCTCCTTTCCTTTTCTCTTGATTTGCGTCCATATTTTACAAAATAGACTAGACAGGAAGAAAGATGTTCTCTTATTTTTGGCAAAAGATAATTCAGAGTCTCTCCTAATGGGAACATGGAATTTTCTTTCTCCTGCTTACCAAGGAGGAAAATGAAAACTATTTACTCTGAGAAGTCTGGTTGTATCACTTTTAAATCATTTATAGTCCACTAAGTGCTTTGAATAATGGAAGAGCTAGGAGGGCCCCTGATTTAATTTCGTCTCCTAGATTTCTTCAGTATCTTTGTGCATTCTTGCTTTTAGAGGAAATAGCACAGAAGAGAGAGTTACAATGACTTTTTTTTTAAAAAAAAGAATCCTATTAAAAGCTTTTACAAGGGACTTGAGCTTTAATAAAATGTCTCTGAATGCAGAAAGACCAAATCTCCAGAGATCTGAAAAGAGACAACCTCAAAAGTTAAATATTTAAAAATAAAACTAGACTGATAAGTTTAATATCACTTCCTTTCTTCCATTTTTATTTTCTTTATAATATATACATTCATTAACCCAATCTCTGATACATTATAGCATCAAATTATAAGAATACATATTTATCTGACACTTTAGTTTATAAAAGTCTGTTGTACACATGTATTAGTTTCATATTGCTGCCATAACAAATTACTATAAACTTCGTGATTTAAAGTAATGGTTATTTATTATGTCCCAGTTCTGTAGGTCAAACTTAACAGGGCAGGTTGGCCCCACTGGCTCGCCATTCCTCATTTCAGAAGGCTGAAGCCAAGGTGTATGAAGGGCTTTTTCCTTTTCTACAGACTCTGGGACTGTGTTCACTTTCAAGCTGCCTCGTGCTGTTAGGGCAGATTTCAATTCCACATAGCTGTGGAGCTGTAACCTCTATTTCCTGGCTGGGTATTGGCTGGGAATGATTCTCAACTTTTACATGGAGCCTATATTCCAAAACAAATGGCTTCCATTTTCCAAGTGGAAAGCCAGCAATGACAAGTCAAGACCTTTTCAATCTTTGAAGCCTTCTGACAACCTCTTTTCCCTTGTCTCTCCACTGCTTCCTACCTGAGAAAATTTCCCTCTTTTGGTGGCTCATGTGATTATGTTGGACCCAGCTGGAAAACCCAGTATAATCTTACTAATCCAACACCTGTCAACTTCATTACTTCTGAGAGTCTTTTTCATCATTTTGTATGACACTTGAAAAGATGTTATCTTTAGAAAATGATTTTGTAGTCTTTTACTCTATGAAATTATCAGATGAGGCAAGGTATCACATGAAGAATGATACACGCTTCATCCAATTTTATAGAAGAAATGCATGATCTCAGTAGGACAGTTGGAAGAAGACCACCAGGTAAACAACTGGCAAAGTTAGAGACAATGACCCAAACTTCCAGTTATTCTTTCCATTTGTTACATTTCAAAGGTTGTATAGTAACATGAGATTCTGTAATAATTCTTGGAAAAGACAGAGGAAGATATTTCTGAATTCAAAGAGTTTAAAGTCTCACAGACAAAACTGGCAAATATATAAGCAATTGCAGTTAAAGATATAAGAGGAATATAGTATCAGAGAAGGAAATGAGGAGGCATTAACACAGACTCCCCAGAAAAGGTGCTCTTTGAAAAGGTTCTTCAAGATCCACCAGGAGTTCATTAGTCAGATGTCTGGAATATAGTGGGAACCGCTTGTGCAAAGTCTCAGTGCAATGAAAGACTAAGGATGCTTTGAGAACCAGAAAGTGAGATAAAGGTGCTCATGGAGTTAGAGGAGGCTGTGAAGGTGCACGAGTCTGTATTCTCTGATAGTCGCCTGGACTGTCTGCCTTAAAGGAGTTTTTGAACATAAAGGATTTTTCCCCTGTATGTAACAATGAGCATTTTAGAAAGTTATATACAATGAAGAGACTCCATTAAATGAGACCTGAGATGGTTATCGACAGGAGCCATCATATTTAAGACACTTACTAGACACTGTGTTACAAAAATTTAAGTACTACATTTGCTATCACAGATTTTTTTTTTCCATGGTGTATTCAAATTTTTGGTTGCAAGGTGTGGAAAGTCAAGTTGACTTTAGGCAGAGAATCAGAATCAATTGTTTCATGTAATCAAAAATCAGGAAGGTGGATAACTTCAGAATGAGCTGAACCCAGGAGTGCTGTCCAAGCTATTCCCTTGGTCTCTGATTTATCTGGTTTATGAATTCTTTTTTTTTAATAGTTCAGAAAATATCCTTTCCCATTGGAGCAACAATGACCAACATCAATTTTATATTTACTTACTACAAACCACAGAGAAGAGAATATTTTTTTCTAGCATGTACATTATTCTGAAGAAGATTCTGTTGATCTTGCTTACCTGTGCCCACACATGAATCGATTACTCTGCTCCTAGCGATGGTGCACTCCAAACAGCTTTCCTTAGTTGTCTCTGTTCCAGAAAAAGTTGAGCCAATCTCGTGTGTTACAGCTGGAGCCTTCTCTGAAATAGATAAATAGTGGATTATCTGAAATAAAGAAAGGTAGCTAGGCAGATACTCAGGTCTCCATTAGATTGATGTCCATAGTCCCTGAGGATATGGTTAAATTGCAGACTGTGATTCAAGACTACAGGGCTGACACCTCAAATTCTGTATTTTAAAAAATCCTCTAGGTGATGCTGATTTTACTGGTCCACTGACCACACCGTCAGTTAGCAATGCTTGTTATCTGAAAGGAGCCAGGCATATGGAAATATAATAAGAAAAAATGAAAGTAGTGAATGAAGGAGACAGAAGAGATATAAAAAGAAAAGTGACCTAGAAAAGAAACTTTCCTTTAAGCTCAATTAGAAGTTATCAAATTGTGGTCAGCAGGTTGATGTGAGGAGATTTCACTGGGTCTGTGAATTCAAACTGTTCACATTGAACACTGAGTTGTTATTCATCTCCTTACCTATATGGACATGTGGCGATGGTGCAAATGCAGTGACACTGCAGGCATGTTGGCACGAGGGACCTTAGGGACCTCAAGGTAGTAAGTAGTTCACATCTATAGTCACAGCTACTCAGGAAGCGGAGGAAAGAGCACCACAGTTTGAAGTCAGCCAGGGCAATTTAGTGAGACCCTATATCAAACTTTGAAAATGTACTAAGATCTATGAGCTGAGCATGTTTCTCAAGGAAAACACTGCCGACTTCAATCTCTGGTGCTCTACACAGAAATACTGAAGCAGCAGTAATCTCCATCACACTGGAGAAAATAAGCAAATGCCAGTTTTATTTTTAAAATTTGCAAATGACACAATAAAAATATTACCTTCATGCAATCTCACCACGGGATTTTATTAAATCTTTCTATTTCTGTGTGATGAAATGGGAACTGTGCATAGAACATCCTACTCCATGATGATTTCATGAGGAAAAGTACTGTGTGACTGAGTTATAAGCCCAAGTAACCACTTTTTTCCATGAAACACATTTCTTACTTGAAAAAGTGATTGACTCACAATGTTTATTCTGATTCGGTTATTTCGATACTTTCTTAAAATTAACAAATGGGCCTCCTACTTTGGGGAAAACAAATGACAGCTTTCATTTTTAATGACATTTGGGCATTTAAGCAAAAATTAGCACTTTGGAAAATCTGTTCTCATGAGCTTGATGTTATCTCAGTTTTAAAAACCTTTTCTGGTAAGATTGATGGTGTATTAATGAATGCATTTTTATCTTTGTGTTATCATTTCGAAGGCTTATATAATTTAGTGAGACAAATTTTCCAAATAGCTAGTGTATGATGTTGAAAGTCATTCATGGGTAAAACATCCATATGCAAAACAGGCATTTGGATGCCACTAGAGCATATACACAAAGCTCACTGAGAGTCCCAGATTCCATATCCAACTAAATTTTAGGAACTTCCCTTTCTCAGGTGTAAGCATAGCATCAAAGAAGGATGTGTGTTGTCATTTAAAAAGCCTATTAAGATATTCTTCTTGCTGTAAAATATGTATCCATAGGGACAGATTCTCTATTTATACTTCAAACTATACTTTCCCTGCAACAGATTGAAGGCAGTACCTGATAGGAGAACTCAGCTCTAGTCTGTAAAATCTGTAATTACTCGAGTTAACAAAAATGTGAAAGAAAAATGTCACCCATGAAGCTGATTGGATATCGGAAAATGTACTGGTTTTTTAGTAGTTATTTCACTTTATTTCATTATGTGTTTGATTCATTGTTAAAATTATTACATTGTAAATACTTAAAAGTTCCCCATTTAAAAAAATTAATTATATAAATATTTATCGGTGTAAGACACTTGAATGAAAAATTTTGAGGTTCTTAATAGTTTTTAAGACTATACTATGGACCCAAGATTAAGCTATTTCAGGGAACACTGATTGTACATTATTAAAGGAAGTGTTGACCATTTTTAGAATTACAAAATAAAGCCAATGAAGATCTTTAAACTTGCAACAGCTTGAGAACTAATGGAGAAAACTTAGAGACTATTGGACTTTTAATTATGAACTGCATTATAATAGAGATGAGTCATGGTTCCTTATTTTTAAAATTGGCTCTGCTGTCATGTTGGGTATAGCTTATCTTTTGGATGTGGAATTTAGAACCAAATCTATGCTTTTAAATTTTTCAGAAAAGCCTCCATGAAACCCCAAAACCAGATATAAAAATGTAACCACAAATAAATATGTAAGTGACCTTATTTAGATGTTGCTGATTGGCTGAAGAATTAGCTTAGTAGTTCTGGTGCCTTCCTTACAAGTACAGGGTCCTGTGTTCAATCCCCAGTATCACCAGAAAAAAAAAATAAGATTAAATCCTACTGAATGCAACAGGGCACTAGTCATTCTTTTATTTAAACTATGATCTTCAACTAAAACTCAAGTCTGTCATATTTCTACAGGAAATGCTGTTTGGCATGTTTGCCCCAGTTTTTCTACTGCTGGAGCAGACAAAACATACAGTACTTAAATAGCCTGTTCAAAGCTAGAGGTTCTCATTTTTTGAATTTTGCTTTCCTCTATTAAATACTCCAATGTTATTCTAAAGTATAAATTTGACAACTTTAAATCTCTTTAAAATCTCATGAGGATTTGTAAAGAAATTAGAAACCATAGATGTTAATTTACTTAATTCAGAATTGCTGTAACTATTGATTAGTAAAGAGTTAGGGAATCTGGCTTCAAAGATGTTTTCAATCAAGACATAATGCTGAAAGAGTGTTTCGACTGAAGATTATTAAGAAATTACTATTTCAAATGAAGGGTTGCTTCATTTTAATAGAAATGATCTTACTGATATTTAATTGTACATTGGATTTATACCTTTATGCTTCTAGGATTTCTGAAAGGAGATTCAGGAGAATTTGAAACCATAGGGGATAGAAGCTAAAATAATTTGGAGTTGGCAGAAACATAGTAATGTACTTCAAACTTTGCCACAGATTATTGATCAGTGGTACAAATATATGAACCTTGGTTTTCCATTACAAATGACAAATTTCGCATTTATCTCCTAGCTGTTCTTGAATTCTTCACACTATAATACTATATTTAATGGGAAAGATATATTTTGAACTATTCATCCTTGTTTAAAAATAATAGTAAAAGATGGTCCAGTAGCCACATTTTTTTTTGTGACTTAAAGTGGTTCCTGGCACAGTGCTGAAATCTTAGTATAAGAAGGCTAGCTCTCAAATATATTTGGAAAATCATGAAGAATTAGTTGGTCTTCGAGGCTTTTCTTTGAGCATAGTAACTCAGAGACTCTTAACCATCATGCAATTTGTTACAATGGCCTTAAAAAAAAGTGAGATGAAAGTTTCATGGGCAACTCTGTAAGCTAACTGGATTCACCAAGGTCAATGAATGCTCTTTTTAACTTACTGTTCCGTTGAATTTATGCCAGCAGTTATAAATCAAGTTTATAGAAAGATGAGGTTAATAATGACAGTGAGTGAAATTAGGCCATATGTGTACAGTATAGGAAATGTTAGAAAATTTTGTGGATGGAAGGGCATGTGTTATTACTTAATTTTTATTTTAATTGAACGTGTTTGGAATATAGAATGATTATATCTGTCATGGAGAATTGGTACATGTACATAAAACATGTCCATTCTTTTGACATCCCCCACTCCTCCCTTCTGTTCCATGCCCCCGTCTCTTCAATCCCTTCCCTTCTGTAAACTATTTTTCTCCTTATTTCCTATTATCTAGAATTTATTCTTCTCTTTATTTTTACTTTTACTTTCTCATATAAGAGAAACAAGGCAATCTTTAAGCTTTTGTGTCTCATTTATTTCACTTAATATGATCTCGAGATGAAATCATTTTTTTCTAAATGTTAATCAAATTT
>PVIC010012804.1:26086-39176 GCA_004025085.1 Thryonomys swinderianus | reverse complement strand
TGTTGTCTAATTTCCGGATCTTCTCTTTGGCATGAACACCTGTAGATGCAAATGAGTTCTAGAAAGTAGGACAGCTTTTATAGAGTGGAATATTTCTATAGGAAACTTGGTGTGGGAATATGATGAGGGGAAGGAATAAATATGATACAGAAAGAAAATAAAAGAGCATGTATAAGGGGGGAGGAGGGGGGAGTGGGTAAGGATATGGGTAAAAATGAGAATTAACTTGTGGCATATACTGGTACAAATTTCCCAATGTTATATGTGATTTTGAGATGTATATAAACTGTACCAATAAAGAATTCAATTTAAAAAAAAAAGAATGTTGTCTATTCCTGAGGAAAAATTACTGCTCTATGCAAAGTATAAAGCAATATGATCAAACTATACAATGAATGCTTAATTTTTTAAACTATTATGGTATAAGAAACAGTCTCATTAATCCCCCTCAAAATACCTTTACTTTAAACGCATTTATGTTGTCACTGTTGTAACTTTCCAAAGCAGTTCTGGAATTCCTTTATGAGTCCTTATGAGGGGTAATCAAAAATACAATAAATGCTGCTCCCAAGTGCCATCCAATAGAAAGGCAGGCTTGCAAAACGTTACAGTGTGTCCTCAGCCACTTATGCCCTAGATCTGGTGCTGAGGACTTCTGGCTTTTCCCCAAAATCATAACAACATGAAAGATACACATTTCAAATGAGTTTAGGAGATGATTGCAGGTAGAACTGCTTCAGAAAGTGTCAAGAAAACTGGGGAGAATCTCATTTGAAGTAATGGGGAACGGCTACAGGGGATTGATGGAATGTGTGCCATGAACATTTTTGAAAATTTAAACTGTAGTTTAAATACACATATTTTTATCACATCTCATAGAAGAACCTCAAAAGCAGTGAGCTTTTGTAAAACTTTTCATTTACATGAACATCTAAAACAGTCAAAAATAATTAGTGGTCAGGGGAAAAAAAATCGCAGATAGTTGCCTTTAGAGAGATGAGGTGGAAATTGGGAAGGAACAGAAGGCGCTTTCCACGTGATGGCACTGTTCGGTGCCCGATAAGGGTGTGGGGGACACAAATCAATGAATCTGTGAAAACGAAAGGACTGAACACTTAAGGTTCCTTCCTTTGTATGTTACTTTTGTATCATAAGAAAAGGGCTACATAAATATTGAATCTAAATGACTACTTTATGCTTAACTACGTAAGGAGAAGTGCCCTGATGCATACAGTTCACTTGGAAATGCAACAGAAAACAAGGTCAACTGAAAATAAGCAAAGAGATGGATAGATAGACAGGATGTGTTACAGGAAGGATAGTTCAATGTTAATGAAGAGCCCAGATGGTCGCTGTACTTATGTCCTCTATAAAACTTTCTTTCAACCCTTTGTATGTTCAAAAGTGTTGATAACAAAATGGTAGGGAAGGGGGAAAAATGGACGAGTTAGACTCCTACCCTGTTCATCCCACAGAATATCCTCTCTCAATCTAGAAGAAAGATGATGTCCTCTTCAGAGCATTAAAACAAGAGAGGACCTTGGACTGAGATCCAAATGACAAAATCGAGGGAGACAAAAATGAAGATTAAGTTAACCTACGCATACTACATGCTGAGAGTCCCCTGCCTTTCCCATCCCTGTTCTTTCCCTTGTCATCCAGAATGCTGGCAACAACCTTCAAATTCCACACCAAATACTGGAAAAGTCCTCTCTGGGGAGCATGACTAACCGGGAAGGAAAGACGGAAGAATGCAAGTAATTGGGTTCACTGACCACGGGGCAGCCAGCACGTCCCAGGGCGCAGCTCACTGGGACACTCCCCTTCCACGCTCCCATTTGGTTTTGAGTCTCTTTCCCCCTCTCCTCTTCATCCTCTTCCTCTTCCTCTTCCTTTCTCTCTCTCCCTCTCTCCCTCCTTCTCCTTCTCTCTGACATACCCCACGATACCCACCAGCAAAAACATCCAAGGGTGCTCTGACACCTGTGAAAGTTTCTATCGTGGGAAAAGGGGGGGGGACTTAAAGAACAAGACCTAACAGAGAGAAAAGTATCAAAACTAGCATGAACACTGTTAAAGAAGTTACATATATAAATCAGCACTCATAGAGCAAAACAGTGTTCTTGGAAGTTAAAAATACAAAATCAGAATTAAAAATCTCCAAATAAAAAGAGGGATATGAAATCAAGAAAAGCTCCCAAAGGTAAGGCAGTTACATAAGGAAATGTAAAACAGGAAATGAAACAATAGGAAAATCAAAAGATAAATTCAACAAACAAAAATTCTAGAGGAAAGACTAGAGAATTTAGAGAAAGACAGGTATGCATGAAGGCACAGAATTTTTTTTTAAAAAAACTCCAAAAATAGGGACAAAATGGGCTGGGATTTAGCTCAAGTGGTACCATGCCTACACTGGAAGCACAAGGGCCCAAGTTCAATCCCTGGTACTGCAAATAAATGAATGAATGAATGAATGAATGAATGAATGGGACAGATTACTAGGATCTGACTTCCAAAAAGGAAAATAAATAACAACATCCCATAATAAAATCAGTAGCCAGAAATACTTTTGGAATTATCAGTCTCAACACTGGAAACCAGGAGAAATTAAAGCTAGTCGTCAATAGCCTAAAAGTTTCCCACAGAATATCCTCTCTCAATCTAGAAGAAAAATGGTGTCTTTTAATTTCATACCTGACCAATTTATGGGTCAGATTGCATTTCCCCCCAATTTTCTTAATTTTATTTTTCTGTATTCTGTGTTTTTCAGGAAGCCACAGGATTAAATCAAGAAAGAAGAAGCCTGGAACACAAAAACCAGAGCTGGCAACAGACCAGGTAACAGGATCCTTCGGGATGACAATGGGAGAACATCACAGAATGATCCGGTGTGTCACAAGGAAAGAGTAGCTGGAGCCCTGCTTGAAACCTCTTCCTATTCCACAGAAGATCTGATGCTGCAGGGATGGCCTTAACTGTTGGGGAGAGAAAACGGTTAGACTACTTGATTGGTGCTACATCAAGAAGAGATTCAGACAACTGGAAAAGACTTTTAAAGTTGAATTAGAGATAAGTACATGGAATAACAAAACCAAAAGGAGATTAAAAATAAACCAGGTGTGGTGGCTCACGCCTGTCATCCCAGCATTGGGAGGCTGAGGCAGGTGGATTGCTGTGAGTTCAAGGCCAGCCTGGGCTATATAGTGAGCTCAGGGCCAACCTGAACTACAGAACATGACCCTGTCTCAATAAAAAAGTAAATAAATAAATAAATTTTTAAAAAAGAAACCCCAAAGCATAGCTGAAAATCTATAGCAAAATAAAAGTAATTGGAGTTGGTTAATGCCTCAGCTGGGGACAACATCCACATGAGCTCAATAATATAAATGCAGAATACTAATCCAACTGAAATTGCACTTTTGAAAAGAAGTAGCACAAGGATGCTGTTTGATGGCTTTGGGGTTCAGGAACAAGACAGCTCAGTCCCCAGCCTTCCTAACCGGAAGCCAGCAATGACCCAAACTGAGAAGGCTAAGAGCCAGTCACAGAGACCAACATGATCAGCTGGACGGCTGGTACCTCTAAAATATAGGCGATGAGGCAGAGGAGGGAGGAGCCCTGCTGGCGACTTTTGCTAACAAACCTTGATAAATTATTTCACGGCTTAATCTATCTATCTATCTGTCTGTCTGTCTGTCTGTCTGTCTGTCTGTCTGTCTGTCTGTCTGTCTGTCTATCTATCTATCTATCTATCTATCTATCTATCTATCTATCTATCTATCTATCATCTACCTATCATCTATCTATCCACCTATCCACTGCCTATTTATCTACCTATCTAAAACTCAAATAAACATTTAAATGTTCAAAGATCCACTTGTTGGCTCCCTCTTTCCTAGACGATGATACCTTTTGTGCAGCATTCAAAGCCTTCCATAATCCTTCCTCTTCTCTACAGGAGAGCCGCACTGCCCTTTGTTCAGCATCTTCCAACATCGTGGCCTTAGCAGCTCCCTGTGCCTTTAAGATCAAGACCCTCGCTGTGGTCACCTTGTCTCTGTGGCCGTTTTACCCTCTGTCCCCCTTTGTTCATCCTCCCCACTCTGCACTCCGCAGTGTACTGTGCGGCTCCCATGTCTTTGCAGGCTTGCACCACACTCTCAGCCTCAGATGAATTACTAACACAAAGATGTTAGTGCCTAGTCTGTAGCTGGGGCTCAATAAAAATTTATGATGCTAAACTGAACCTGAGATACAAGTGCCTAGTAAGGAAGGCACCCAATGAAGCCAGAGATACAAGGAAAAAAATTAAGAGTTACTCTGGTTTTAACAATATCTATAGTTTTGTCCAAGTTAACTTTTTAGGGTTTCTTTTTTTTCTTGATACCAGGAATTGAACTCAGGACCTTACATTGCCAGGCAGGTGGGTTAAACTGAACTATATATTCCCAGCCTTGCCCAAGTTCACTTTCTAACATTAGGTTTCTTCTTTTTTGAAGAATCAGTACCCCCAAAGCCACAGGTCTGATCAAATGAGCTGAACCATTTCTGCCCTCCAAAAGGCATCTGTAAAGTTTACGTATGCACATGGCTTACCACAGATCATTGTTTTATGAGGGATGTGGATTCTTCAGTCCAGAGCTGAGGAATTACAAAGACAAGGGGGACGAATCTGTAGAAAGGAAAGAGAAAGAAAGAGGACCAAAGAGAGGAAACGAGAAAATGAAATGCCGAAGAGGAATGTCCAAAAAGACATTCTAAATTTTCCTACGTGGTACATAAAATCATCCTCCCCATATCTCTATGGAACAGTCAACAAATCCACATATTCACCAAAGCTTCTGCGGTTATGTATGTAAGAGATGTAAAGAAATAGCTGACCTCGAAGTTGGTTGTGGGGTGACAATAGAGACCACCTAGAGTCACCTCTATGTACCTCACTATTCCTGAACAGTCACAAAGACCAGCGACAATGAGAATTGCAGCAATCATCCGAACCAGAAGCTGTTCATGGTGGTGACAGTTTCTTGAAAAATTCATTAAATAGATGTTTCAATGTAATTATCAACATTTTTGGAGGTAAGGTTAAAAGTAAGAGACATGGAGGTATGTGAAGGTGAGAAACACCTTCACACACAATTTGCCTGTGAGTGGCAAAAAAAAAATCATTAACATAGAGATATAAGAAAGAAATTCTGATTTCGTACATGGAATCAAGCTGTTCCAGTATCCTTTCATCTTCATGCTGTTTCTCATTAATTTATCTGTGTTGAAACTTTCAACATCTCAGGGCCTCAGTTCCCTTTTCTGGAATGGGAAAATTTTGACTTGATACTCTCTAAGCTTTCACACAACCCTCAGTTCTTCAAATTTCAGGAGCTGGAGTAATCCCCTAAAGGCAAATATATTCACAGAATACTATCCCTGACTTCAATTCAGTAAGACTCAACTGTTGTGTAATGACTAAAAATACATTTTACAGCAACTGTCAAGAAAAGAACAGAATGAAGTAGTCCCTCTTCTTTTTCCTGTTGAAGCCAGCTACCAAGACAACCTCCAATTTTACTGCCAAACTCACTTAGTCATCGGATATTCAGCGATCCAGCAAACTCCATTCATTCCCTGATTATACTATGAAACCTGAGGATGTCCAGAGAAGTGACAGGAGGGCCGTGTTTTCTCCATCTAAACACTTCAGATTAAGCCATCACATCCTAACATAGTGGGTTAGAATCAGGCATCAGGACTCCTTCGTGAAAGCATGCAAATGCATAATCTTTGTTTAGAAGTGAAGTGTCAATTACTGTGCAGATACAAAAATGACTAATAGCTAAGCCCTAATAGGACACCTGTCAATTTCCCTTTTTTTAGCTCAGCTCCTTTCGATTCACAGGAGTTGCATGACACAAACAACATTTTGCTGACAGTCCCGTGTGGGCTTGAGCGGTGATAGCATTTGAACTAAAATGGACTTGCAGATATTTCCATCCACTTCTTAAAAATATCCTGTAAGAATTACAGTATTAACCACAAATGAATGGCTGCCCCACCCCTCAAATGAGATACAGAAATAGCGCTGTTAAGTCCAACAGAGAAAGAACAGCTTCCCATCAGTGCACAGCTAAATGGGAATGAAGATGATTTCCTAGAAGAGCCCGTAAATAGAACCTTGGATCTTCCTGGAACGGAGAAATCCCAGTGAAGGACAAGAGAATCTCTCCATTGGGGATTTTAGAACCTCAAATCTTATAGCTTATATCTATATTAGTTAGGATATATTAACTAGAGCAATCACATCAGTAGGGCAGATTTCAGAGGTGCTTTTTGTATCTGACATAGGAATGCACATGGTTAAACATTAAGAAGCCTTCCTGGGGCCGCAGATTTAGCTCAGTGGTTCCAGCGCCTGCCTTGCAAGCACAAGGCCTTGAGTTCGATCCCAGTAACCACATACAATGCTGGGCGTGGTGACTCACCCCCACCAGCAATCAATACCACATACCACAATGCTGGGTGTGGTGGCTCATGCCTGTCATCCCAGCACTCAGGAGGCAGAGGCAGGAGGACTGCTGAGTTCCAGGCTTGCCTGGGCTACATAGTGAGCTCAGAGCCAGCCTGAACTACAAAGCGAGACCCTGTCGCAAAAAAAAAAAAAAGGAGCCTTCCTCAAGGTGAGCATGACCAGAGTCAGAATCAAAGTGGGATTTCACAAGTTACCAAATAACCCAAACAATTTAAATTTAATGAGTCTATATTGTCCTTTGTGGTCTGTGTTCCATGAAAAAAAGAAGTTATAATTAGGAAATCATTCCTGAACACAGTAAAGTATATTGCTTTAAAAAGCCTATTGGGCTAACTATAGCTAATTCACAACCAGAATGGTAAAATTATTTATATATTCAAAAAAATTTTAAGAGCGCTCTTTGGAGTTTAATTAGCATGCTTTTAAAATTCTCTTTCCAAATTTGGATCCTGCAATTCACAATGCACAAGAATGGCATTCTCTTTTCAATAAGAAAAGGAAATGAAGATGAACCAGAATACAGATGGAATACTATTTTGTACTTCTTTTGGTTTTTTAAAGGAAGATTTTAAGTAACTTTTATCAGCCATTGATCTGATATATTTTTAGTAATTTTCCTTATGGACACATTGAGAACAAAAACTTTAGTTTTTTTTTTTGTTTGTCTGTTTGTTTGTTAGAGACCGGGTCTGGCTTTGTAGTTCAGGCTGGCCCTTGAGCTCACTATGTAGCCTAGGCAAGCCTCAAACTCAGCAATCCTCCTGTCTCTGCCTCCCGAGTGCTGGGATTACAGGCGTGGCTCATGCCGGGCACTGTGGTATGTGGTATTGATGGCTGGTGGGCGTGAGTCTCCACGCCCAGCATTGTATGTGGTCACTGGGGATTGAACTCAGGACCTTGCGCTTGCGAGGCAGGCACCAGAACCAATGAGCTAAACTTCCAGCCCTTATTTAAGGCTTTTAAAGAACTGCATGACCTGTTCAATGACAGAGTTAGTCTACCTTGAGGTGCATTCTAGTACACAACAGAACAGTGTAAATAAGAAAGAAAATAGAAGTCATGGATTACACACTGCCATTGTCTACTGCTGTGAATGGAATATAGAAAAACACCCAAAGATAATGATTGAATGAATCAACCACACTGGAGAAAATAGTTGAGCATCTTCAAATGAACTAGTCAGGGAGCCATAAGATAAAGTCTAAGGTTCACTTGACCACCAATTTAATGCTACACTGAGCTAGTCATAGTCTTTCTGGCTCTCAGATTATTCAGACTTAGATAACATTTTCCCTTATTATTTCAGACTTAGATAATATTTTCATAAATTGCATATGTGCCAACCACTACCTTAAGGACTTTAAATGCGATACACTATTATTACTCTCACCATAACCCTATAATCAGGACCAGCCTCTGCAATGGTGGCACCAGGTGTCACATGCTTGGTTTAATACCCCACTGCCACCAAATCTGGACAAGGGCCCATCATTTTTAGCTCCTTGAAATCTGAAAATTACATAACAGAAAGCTACTATCATCTGTATTCTACAGATGGACAAAGTAAGGCAAACAGAGGTTAATTAACTTGCCCCAAAACTGCTCACGACTGGAGCCATGTTACAAACCCAGGCAACGGCTGTGACTACTGCGCTCAGGAGAGACATCCGAACCCACTGGCTGACAGCTTGATAGTCCCAACTGAGGTTCTTTACTAAGAAGAATGTTAATTTCATTCTTCCCCCTTTCCATCAATGCTTTTTATAGGAGCCGAGTTGCAGCGGATAAAGAAAAAGAGATGCATTCATAAACAAGCCAAATTTGAAATCAGACTTGCTTAGCTAAATGAAAGGTGAGAGGGTTTTAAATGGTTGTGGCAGGGGCTTAGCTATTTAAATGATGAGCTAAACATGATACCTTTGGGGCTATTTCAGACTCTGAGCCCCAAATTAGAGCTTTTAGGAGTGGGATCCAGAGCCTTACATGGGGAAGACCAAGTTAGCCAGGAAGGGCCAGGCTGCAGCAAAGGCGGGACACATCAAAGACAACACTGCACTGCCTTTTATAGATGTGAAAACAGCTTGACTGCTCTGTTGTCCAATGGGCAAACATAAATAAAAGGTTTGCATCAGCTGAGGATCAAATACAACAGAAAAGAGGGCTCTGAGTCAAAGGTCAGGTCCCCCGTGGAGAGAACCATCCAGCTCCTGTAACTCTCAGGGTCCTCTTCAACCTTCCTGTCCCGTCTTCTCCCTAAGGTGACCCTGGGTATTGCACTTTGACTAGAATCTATCAGTTCAAAGGAATACGGTAAGGACCCTCCCCACTAATACAGGGCGTGATTCATACCATATAGACATATTATCATCATTTCTTCTTGTTTTGTTTTCCATCCTCACTCCCCTTTTGATTTTTTCAAGATCAGAATGAATCGCTTGTTTATTGCAAAATTAAACTCCAATACTGGCCAAGCAGAGAAAGCATACACATGCACCTAAATTTGGCCCTCTGAAGCGAACCATGAAAGCTACTACTATATTCAAAGCACCCTCTTCATTGCCAAATCCCTTTGTGCAGTGCAGGCGAGAATTTTGAACCAAGAACAACACTGAACACACTCAGTAAGTGATAGAGAAGTAAGTGCTAGTTGAAGATCAGTAGTTTTAAAGGCTCTTGAATTTCCCTGACAATATTTCACGATTGATTAATTAAAGCCAATGGGCTGCACAGTTCCTAGACTATTAAAAATTTTCTGACTGGGCCGGAGATTTAGCTCAGTGGTTCCAGTGCCTGCCTTGCAAGCACAAGGTCCTGAGTTCGATCCCCGGTAACCACATACAATGCTGGGCGTAGTGACCCATGCCCACCAACCATCAATACCACTTACCACAGTGCCGGGCGTGGTGGCTCACGCCTGTAATCCCAGCACTCAGGAGGCAGAGACAGGAGGATTGCTGAATTCGAGGCTTGTCTGGGCTACATAGTGAGCTCAGGGCCAGCCTGACTACAAAGCAAGACCCTATCTCAAAAAAAAACTTTTCTGACTGACCAATAAGGGCCTCTATGCCTGTTAATATTTAACCAGTCAGCAGGTCAGTCTCCTTAGGAGGATCCTCAACTTTCTCCCTACATAAGTACCAAAGGTCAACTGAAAATTCCCAAGAAACTTTGTAGCTCCTAAATCTATTCTGCCCTAGGTTTTTATGGGATAACCTGTCCCTCAAATCAGGCCTAGAGCTCTTTTCCATAGGAGCAATGTTCTGTGTAAAACAGAATATAGACACACTAACCCTAGAAAAGCAAAGTAGAAGATGCCCACATTGGGACTGTGTCTGCCACAAGGAAGCCTGTCTTACTTAGATTTCTAAACACAGAAACCACATAATTCACAGTCTATATTAGCATGACTTTCCTATTACCAGTAACTCTTTCTTAAAAATGTTTTATCAATACACATTTGTGCTATATAATGATTACATTCATCATAGGGAGTTGGTACATGTATATAACTCATCTTCATTCCTTTTTTTTTTTTTTTAAACAGGGTCTCACTTTGTAGTTCAGGCTGGCCCTGAGCTCACTATGTAGCCCAGGCAACCCTCAAACTCAGCAATCCTCCTGCCTCTGCCTCCCGAGTGCTGGGATTACAGGCGTGAGCCACCATGCCCGGCTCATCTTCATTCTTTATACTTCCCCTCCCAGTAACTCTGGATTAGAAACATATGGTTGCAAATCACTTGAGTGTTTTTAGGAAATTTCTAGAATTCACTTATTCAATCATGAGATTTCTCATTAGTTTTTATTAGAGAAAGAATTATCTCAGAACAATAGATCCCTAGAATCGGTCTGATAGGTGATTGTTTATGCATTGTGACTGGTTTCACAACTCAGTCTTTGATTTGTCATAGAACAAAGTTTGTGTCCTCTCAATCACATCCTACCACGTAGAAAAACAGACCTTCACACATCCCTGTAAGTATGCCACTTTGGTCCTGGCTCCAGAAACTCCTTGGAGTCTGCCTCGCGTTATCAGCATATTTTAACATCAGGAATCTGTTCAGGTGGTTAGCAGTTGGTAGTCCCTTTCCATTACCAGCCCCATTTCATTTGCCTCTGGAGATCATAGAAATGCTAAGCAACAAGCAGCTGAGTACAAGAAATGGCTCAGATTGCATGAAAGCAGCAGACAGTGCTGGTGCAGGGCTTTTTCCTCACCGAGTTGAGGGAGGACCTGAGCATTACAGAACACACTAGAGCCTCCAGGGATCTACAGACCTCTGCGATAATGGTCTCTTTAGTCATCAAGACAGGACCTAAGTCCTTTTTTTTTCCTACCTTGTGAGCAGAAAAGCATAAGACAAAAGGGAACTTTTCTTTCAAGTGTCCCAGCATTGGATTAAACCTGAACATGCCCCCTCTGCCTGCCCATGAGACTTGGCTGCCAATACATGGAGAGCCAAATAACCAGAATGACACCCCTGTGAATGGACAAAAACAAACATAGAGACACATAGAGGGAAGAAAGCAAGCAAGCAAGCAAGCAAGAAACAGAGAGAGAGAAAGAAAGAAAGAAAGAAAGAAAGAAAGAAAGAAAGAAAGAAAGAAAGAAAGAAAGAAAGAAAGAAAGAAAGAAAGAAAGAAAGAAAGAAAGAAAGAAAGAAAGAAAGAAAGAAAGAAAGAAAGGAAGGAAGGAAGGAAGGAAGAAAGGAAGGAAGGAAGGGAGAGAAAAAGAGAGAAAGGAAGGAAGGAAGGGGAAAAAGAAAGAAAGAAAAAAAAAGAATGATTAAGTTGACATTACTAAATCATTAAATGTCAGGTATAGGACTTATTATCAGGTAATCTGGCTCCAAAAGTTTATAAACACAAAACTCCCAGATTATTCTCATATAAGGACTCTTTAAGAAAAAAGAAGAGTCAGGGATTTAGCTGAGTGGTACCCTGCCCACCTTGCAAACACAAGGGCCCAAGTTTGATCCTCAGTACTGCAAAAAAGAAGAATAAGGAGGAGGAGGAGGAGGGGGAAGAGGAGGAGGAAGAGGAGGAGGAGAGGAAGAGGAAGAGGAAGAAGAGGAAGAGAGAGGAGGAGGAAGAAGGAAGAAGAAACACATAGAGGTGGGTAAATTCTGAGAGAAGTACAGAATCAAAGGTTCTCAACTATGTCACCAAGGGTTTGGAACTGAGAGTTGGAGCTCAGGGTAGTAGGATGGACAGTAACGTTCCCAGAGGTGTAATTTGCTGTGGGGAATGCAGAAGGAATAGCAAATGCACACTGAAAATATGAAATTGAATATAATAAATAAAGTCTAGTGTATCAATCATGAAACTACAAGGCAGAAATTGTCTGACCTTGTTGGATGGACCAGACCCTCATGGAATGCCAGCAAACAGACGTACTGAACCCATATTTTTCCTGTGCACAGGTACCTATGATAAAGTTCAATTTGCAAATTAAGCACAATAAGAGCTTAACGGAAATAACAACATATTATAACAGTATTGTGTAATAAAAGTAGTCCTGATTTATTCTGTAATAAAATGAGTGTAGTCTCGATCTCTTTCTCTTAAAATATCTGATCATAACTGTACTCAATTTTCATCTTGGGATGAGAGGAGGAGATACAATGCCTACATGCTGAGATGAGGGAGGTGACGTACTCAGAATGGCATGCAGTTTTAAACACATATATTGTTTATATCTGGAAGTTTCCATGTGATATTTTCGGACTAAAGTTAACTGTAGGTTGCTGACCCTGCTGAAAACAAACCACAAATAAGGGGAGATTACTGAACCCTAATTGCAAAAAAAAGACATGTAAAACACAGTGACCCTCTATTAAGGATGGAGCTATGCATCTCATTTCAAGCCTCTCAAAAACTATCGTGAACAAATTTGTAATTAAAGGACATAGACCCTTAAGGACATGGAGAATTGGAAAGAAGGCAACACAAACTGAGCTTGGAAAACAGATGGAAGAACAACAGGTGGCAAAGCATATTGCAGAATTTAAGGCACCAGTGGGGAAGGTCAACAGCAAACCACATTTGCAATGCAGAATCTTCCCAGGGTTCCTGAATTGCTTTCACTCTCAGGAAGTGTTGGGGTGAAGTGAGAATGTAAAAATGAGGATGATGTGAAATCTGTTGAAGACATTCAGGCCCTTCCATACTTTCTTTTTCACAGCTTCTGTTGTTTTGTTTTTTGCTCTGTTTAAGTCAGGGTGTCGCCCTGTAGTTCAGGCTGGTCCTGAGCTCACTATGTAGCCTAGGCAAGCCTCAAACTCAGCAATCCTCCTGCCTCTGCCTCCCAAGTGCTGGGATTACAGGCGTGAGCCACCACGTCCAACACTGTGATATGTGGTACCAGGGATTGAACTCAGGACCTTGCACTTGCCAGGCAGAGGCGGGAACCACTGAGCTAAATCCCCAGCCCACAGCTCTTTCTTCACCAGATAAACCTTGATTCTCTCTCTCTCTCTCTCTCTCTCTCTCTCTCTCTCTCTCTCTCTCTCTCTCTCTCTCTCTCTCTCTCTCTCTCTCTCTCTCTCTCTCTCTCTCTCTCTCTCTCTC
>PVIC010012804.1:0-25986 GCA_004025085.1 Thryonomys swinderianus | reverse complement strand
ACAGACTTAGACAGGGATATAAGGCAGACAACAAAAACAGACATCAGGGTCACCCTGTGGACTGCAAGTCGACCACAGCGCTCAGAACTTCCAGCCAACACCCCGCCTCCCCCCTCTTAACCAAGAGCAAACTCTCAAAGGATGTTTCCAACCTGGAAGACAAAACAATGACTCAAGCAAATCGCTGAGAGTGAAACAATCCTCACTGGAACATGTATGTTCTTACTTAAGAGAAGAGACTATGTGTGGGCAACAAGAGGAATGCTAAAAGGAACATTCGGAGAATAGTAAGAAGTTCCTTAAAATTAAGAACTGAAAGCAGAAATAGAAACTATGAACATGGGTGCAGACATGTAAAACAGAAGGGGTGAAATGTTGGATGTTAGAGCTCCAGGAAAATAGAACAAAAAAGTACAGAGATGTGAAAGGGGCATGGAAAGACAAAAAAATTAGAAAGCCAGTTCCCCAACACCTGAACATAGAAGCTGTAGAAAGTGAAAAAAGTATAAAATAAATACACTCAAAATGAATGATTTTAGTTGAAATTTGTAATTAAGCTAAGTGGTATGAAGTTTACAGCGGCAAAAATATGAAGGCATATTAAAATAATAGTGCAATTCCTTTTTATTTACAGAAAATAGATTGATTCTGTGTTTAAAATAAAGCATCTGGTTGCTCTATAATCTAATGAAAGATATTTAAAATGCAAATAGGTATAAGTTGTAGAAGAATTTTTAAAAAGTGAATATATGTTCAGATTTACTGAGAGGAAAGAATGCACAAATTAGGTATACAATATAATATCACTTTACCCATCATCATTATACTCATAGGCTTTTAAAAACAGCATCTTGTAGGCAAGACTACAGAACAAAGCACTTCGGTACATGGAAGAATTATTGTGTTCGAGGAGAGCAGTTGAATAACCTCAGTTAAAAGAGAAATCCCACTGGACTTTGATCCGGAAGTCACATTCCTAGTAGACTGTAAATAAGAAATAAAAAGAGCAATATGAAGGATAAAGATACAAGATAGCTTACTGGACTTTTATAATTTTGCCTAAGGCCAACTTGAGGTATAAATATTTGTATATTTTGCAATATATCCAGAAATGTAGAGTAATTATTACTCATAGACATATATCACTACTATACCAATTCTGAGTTGGGAGAAAAGTGTACTATTCAACTCATATGTGTGATTTATAAATCAAGAAATGAATTTCAATAAAGTGAAATGTGTTATAGAACTGCCAGTCACAACCCGTTCATATAACTATGTCAACAAATTTTAACAAAGAGAAGAATCTAATACCTAAATGGGGTTTTGCCAGAAGCCTAATTCTCTGAGATTCTTAATAGCTCTTGGCCAAATAATTTTTAAATTCTCTCTGACTTTAAGAGGGAAACACACCTAGTCTATTTCTCTGTTGCTAATCAAAATTAAACTATCAGCCACAATAATAATAACAGCAGCCTGGCATGGTGGCACACACCTGTAATCCCAGCACTCAGGAGGCAGAGGCAGGAGGACTGCTGTGAGTTCAAGACTAGCCTGGGCTACATCATGAGTTCAGGGTCAGCCTGAACCACAAAGCGAGACCCTGTCTCAAAACACTAAATAATAATAATAACAACAACAGCATTCATTGAGCGGTCATAAAAATCAACGTTACATCAACGTACACTGTCAAGCTGCATGGAATAGGATTCCATTACTTTTGGAACTCATAGCACTTAATAATCCCCTAACCCTCTCCCTGTGTCCACACGTAGAAATCTTTTGCTCAGAAAGTACTGAGGTGGAGAAGGATTAGCGGGGGAGAAGAAACAGCAGCCTTCCCCAGCCTTCCCACCATACTTTGGAAATGAAATGATGCGAGTGTCTCAGGTACCATCTGGAGAGGTCAAGAATGTCATCAGTCTAATAGGAAGATACAAAACAGAAAGATGGAAATATAATTCTGCTACGCAAAAGAGAAGTTCACAGACTCTAGAGCTACTCCCCTAAAATCAGAAAACTGTGTGGACCCAGCCTAAATTGAATTCAGACGCAAGCTGAACTCCAGGGCTCTAACCAAAGCATTCATGTGTTTTTCATTTAGACTAATTCTCAGACCATTTGCGTTGACTGAACACTATGAAATTATTTTTACTGTTTCATTTAACCTCCTGTACAATCCATAGTTTATTCTACTGAAGCAAAAGATGAATCACACCAACACTTATGTTCTGCTTTACAGTTTACGAAATGTCTTCTCACACACTTTCTTTCAGTGGGACCGGCCTGTACGAATAAAAGAAAGATAGGAAACAAGGAAACAGAGCTTCTGCAAATGAAACGGGGGCTTGAGAGATGGGGGAGGGGTGAAAAAGGATTAAAGTATATTATGTATATCTACCATTTCTTGAGAGGAATGTATAATCATTAATTACTGTAAACCTGTACTAATAATAATTAAAAAGAGTCGGGGTTGGGCTGGGGATTTAGCTCAAGTGGTACCACGCCAAGCTTGGACGCACAGGGCCTGAGTTCAATCCTCGGTACAGCCAAACAAAAAAAAAAAAGAGTCAGGGTCACGATGCTAACTTGATACCAAGGGTAGAGAAGCAGAGCGGAGAGTGGTTGGCACAGGCATAGCCAGGTGCAGAAAGTAGATTACAGGTCAAATTCCACTCTTCGCAGTTTACATTCAGTATCCCTGTAGGGACAGGGCAACATGCGTTTTTATATGCTGCTGGTAGTGATACGAACTGGTACAATATTTCTGGAGGATGACTTGGCAGTCAAGATGAAGAACCTTAAAATACATGTTAGAGTTGGCTCAGGCCACTATGGCAAACAGACTGGGAGAAGGTTATTCAAACAACAGAGGCGGTTTCTCACAGTTCTGGGTGGGGCAGCCCAAGAGCCAGACACCTGGGCTTTATTCTCCTGGTGAAGGCTCTCTGCCTGGCCTGCAGGGACCCGCCCCTTGTGTCCTGACATGACATGGCATGGCATCTTTCTAGGTGAACTCTCGGCTATCTCTTCTCATAAGAACACAAAGTCTATTTAGAAAGGGCCTCACCTTTACAACCTCACTTAATGACTTCTTCAACCGCTCTGTCTCTAAACATAGTCCCATTTGTGGACAGAACTTCAGCTTTGCAGTTAGGGCACACCAACATTCACACTGTAACAACAGGCAGCAGCTTTGAGCTAATAATTCCTCTATTAGAAAAGCAACCAAGACAATAATTAAACCCACCTACCAAATTTATGTACAAGTATGTTTCTTGCAATAATGTTAGGTGAAGTGCTTTATGTCTCTAAGCTTCAGCTTACTATATACAAAAGCATAGTTAATAGAAATGCAATCTCTATGGTGTTCTGAATATTATTAATATCTAGCACAACAGTTAGGAAATGAGTTTCCACATTAAAATATTTTCACAAATTACTAATAATTACCAGAAAATGACGTTTATCCTCTTGTAAAACAAGAAGATCAGAGATAGGACTGGTTATTCTGGCACTTGTTAAGTTAAAGCTTGGTTTTAGCTTACCTATTGTTTTTCCAACTTATTTCCTCGTGGATTCAAGAAGGCTGCTGCAGCCCTAGAGGTTACCTTTCTGCAACTCCCAGCAACAAGTCAGCATGACAAGGGAAAAAAGGTTTCCCAGAAGTTCTCTGCAGACTTCTGCACAAATGGATCATATGCTCACTTGCAAAAAGAACTAGGATTATCATGATGGATTTAGATTACTTTTCTATCTAAATAAAATAGGGAGGCAAAAAGGGATCGATTTTTCATAGGCTATGGCAGTGCCTATACTGCTTCCCTCTTTTCCTGAGATTTCATCTTCTGTCACAGACCCATTTTTTTCAAGTCTGAATGCGATCCACCTTCTTCCTACCAGCAGTCAGCCCTAAGCCCTACACAGGCCCAGTTTCTTTCCTCCCTGGTAAGTCGCAGCCTGGACAGGATGGGTCAAAGCAATTGCAAAGAGCAAAGCTCCGGGTGACATTCATTAGAAGACATGGAACCGTTGGTCTTAACAGAAGGCTCCAAATTCAACCAAACAGGACTGGCCTTCATCCATGGTTGTGGTTTCTCTTTTCCTGCTTGGTGACACTGGGGATTACACCTAGGACTTTCACTGTGGCCCACATTCCCAGCCTCTCTGGCTTGTAAAATTTTGAGACAGAGTCTTACTAAGTACTCAGGCTGGGATCAAACTTGTGATCTTCATACTTCAGCCTCTCAGAGCGATGGGATTATGGGCTTATGCCACCATGTCCTGCTGATTCATTTTCTTTCTTTTTTTTTTTTTTTGAGACAGGGTCTCACTTTGTAGTTCAGGCTGGCCCTGAGCTCACTCGGGTGCCCAGGCAAGCCTCGAACTCAGCAATCCTCCTGGCTTTGCCTCTCAAGTGCTGGGATTACAGGCGTGAGCCACCATGCCCGGCACTGTGGTATGCGGTATTGATTGTTGGTGGGCGTGAGTCTCCACGCCCAGCATTGTATGTGGTTACCGGGGATGGAACTCAGGACCTTGCACTTGCGAGGCAGGCGCCGGAACCACTGAGCTAACCCTCCGGCCCCTGATTCATTTTCATAACCAGGTTTCAAGGAAGCACCGAGGCTACATGGGCCTTCCTGGGCACCGAGACTGCTACGCCACAAGGCCTGAAGCACAGTCCCCTGATCGTGTGCAATCTCGCATGGGAGCCCCTGGCAGCTCTCACTGTCGCCAGGCTGGGGCGTGGTCCCTGCAGGGTGGAAGAGCAGCTGTGCACCTCCCAACACCTCTTCTCCACCTCTTGGGGGGCTCAGTCTCGCAGGACTGACTCCTTTCAAGTCCATGGACAGGGAAGTGCACGGGGTGGCTCCTACCCCCAAAGTGCACATCTTAATGAAAAAAATGAGGTATTTAAAAAAAAAACTGCAAAGAGCAAAGCAGGAAGCGTTCCTGCATGCTCAGGATAGGGCCAGGGACACAGAGCAAGGAGGAGGCTCCCTGCAACCATGGACCACATCACGGGGTCCGGGGACCATTGACTGTGGTCAGGCCCAGCACCACGCAAGGACTGGTCTGGGCTGGAGAACTAAAGCCAACTGACCAGAGTGGGGGCATCTGGCCAAAAGAGAAGAACCACAGTGATTCAGTTCCATAAACCATGATCAAAGTCATTTCAGTGTCCAGCTCAGAGTTGAAGAGCTCAGAGGAGTGGCCTGAGGAATGAAGGGCCGAACGTAGAGAGTTAATCCCCATGGCACGGCGACAGGAAGTAGAAATGGGAAAGGTGAACACATGCAGGAGAAAACTCCAAGGATAAGATCTTCTTTCAACATAAAGCAGGGTAAACGCCATTCCAGTGTTGGAGCTGCAGAAAGTCAAGGTCAGGACTAACCCAGACTCTAATGACCCACTGGGTCCCACTGGGGCTGGAGAGCTGGGTGGAAATCAAGGGACCTTGCTTGGGAACTTGATTCCTGCTCCTTGGAAAACACATGCTTCTCAGTACCAGAAAACCCTCTCCAAAGCTCTCCAGTTCTCTGGGGTCCTTCCAGGGGGCCAAGACTTTCATCAAGAGCTGGGTATCCACATGGAACCACTAAAAATATCTGGGAAGGGGCCGGAGATTTAGCTCAGTGGTTCCGGCGCCTGCCTCGCAAGCGCAAGGTCCTGAGTTTGATCCCCGGTAACCACATACAATGCTGGGCGTGGTGACTCACACCCACCAGCAATCAACACCACATACCACAGTGCCGGGCATGGTGGCTCACGCCAGTCATCCCAGCACTCGGGAGGCAGAGGCAGGAGGATTATTGAGTTCGAGCCTTGCCTGGGCTACATAGTGAGCTCAGGGCCAGAATGAACTACAAAGAGAGAACCTATCTCAAAAAAAAAAAATCTGGGAAGAAGAAGAGGGAAAAGTGAGCCTAGACCTGTGTTTCCCAGAATATGGGGCCAGGGAGGTGCCAAAGCATGAAGACTCCAGGAAAGAGGCCAGTTAGAGAAGACGGTATAAGAAGAAAGACTATAATGCGGATTAGCTGGAGGACATGCTGGGTTCATAGCAGTGGTATCGTCAGGGTGTGGCTTCCTGGACTGCTGTAATTAGAGACAGTGCACACATATTCTACCCCGAGCAGGCCCACAAACATCCAGCCTTTCCTGTGTGTGATTCCAAATACTCCTGGTTAAGACAGTGTCGAGTTTCTACATGAAACTTTTCTGATCTATAAAGCTTTCCCTGATTCAGCAAAGAAGGGTCTCAGATTTACATGGGTGAGAAAGTTTGGTCAGGACAGAGTTGAAAACAGCAAAGCTTACCCCCATGTGGAGGAGTTCCTTATTGCTCTGTCCACCACGAGGCTGGAAGTGAGACGACTAGAGTACCCATCACCAGCCAAAATGGCGTACCGTGATGTAGCAGCCAGTTGTTCTACGCCTAAATGTACTTAGAATTAGGGAATGGGTTTTATCTACTGGGAAAGCCACAGTGTATTTGAACTATTGTTCTTGCCAAGAAGAGAAACAGGAAATAATTCTGAAAGAAGAGGGAAAAAAATTCAAGGCAGGAAGAAACCCAATTTTGAAAGGGTCATCTGAGGAAAGGCTGATGTTATTGGCCCAAGGATCATCCCTCGAGCAGCAGAACCTCCGAGGACACAGGCCTGATACTGTTCTGCAGGTGTGTCAAGAAGGAAAAGGAAAAAACAAGCAACACTGTGGCAAAAGTTTACCATGACAAGAATTCTCAGTATGAATTAAAACCACCAGATCAGAAAGCTACAAAGGAAGGAAAAAAAGAGATAGTCCTTTTATTATACCATGATAAGCACATACTATAGAAATATCTGGCAAAGATTTCTAAAATATATAGAAAGATCCACTTTCCTTTGCTTTCCTTATCCACCTCTGACACCTGGATCTGAATCCGTTATCAAAAGAGCAAGAGAGGCCGGGGATTTAGCTCAGTGGCACCATGCCTGCCGGGCAAGCACAGGTCCTGAGTTTGATCCCCAGTACCACTAAAAAAAAAAAAAATCGCAATCAAGAGATGCCCTATCCAAAAGGATGTCTAACCCAAAAGAATAAAGAGAGAGAGAGAGAGAGAGAGACAGAGTATGCAAAAAATGCAAAAGCTAAGCCCCACTTAGCCCATGCCAGGCTACCAGTAGGAGTCCCATAAATGGATCAAGTCCATGCCTACTCTTTAGATGACTCATCAATTAAAGGAGGAACAGATTTCAAGGTCATCATGAAAGCACCAGACATGCCACAAGCAAAAACTGTGAACTTTGGACTCCTTCTCCTCCCGACCTCCCAGTGTATTATGAGTGGATAAGCAGGGCAACATGACTTACTCCCGATATTTGGCATACTGTTTCAATCCTGATTCTGATATGAACTGCAGTGTCCATGTCTGAGTTGCAGTCTCTGCCAGTGGGATGTACATACACACAGAGGCGTAAGGCAGTCCTTTGAGGAACACAAAAGAGCAATGGGACTTCTACTTGTAATTTTTGTGTAAAGCAAGAAATCAAGCCTTATTAGAGAAAAGAGTAACAATGGTAGCTATGTGTCGTGTATGAACCTATAGTGAGTGCTTAAAAGCTTTTCAAGATGTGTCATGAAGAATAATTAAAGGCTATTGTTTTATAACATTAAAATAGATAAACATTCAAATGATAGCAATAGTAAATGACACGTTTAAAATTTTAACTCCAGGTGAGCTCCAAAGCCCCAGATAAACATTCAAATGAGACCAGGCTGACAACAGAGCCTTCAAGTGAACACTGCTCAAACAATCTGCATATTCTCCCAACTTGACACAGTTGTAGCAGATAATGCTCGGCATCCCAGAAGAGGGTTCCCAAAGGTCATGCCTTCCCCCTTCATACCCATCTTAATGACATTTTGCATAACGTGGAATGCAGCATTGTTATACATCCTGAGCCAGAAATTTCTGGCTACAGTGCCCTCAGATTCTTGATGTACGAAACTGTGAGATGAAAAAAATGTTCACTGGTTTGGTTTTGTTTTGTTGCTCTTTTGAGTCAGGGTTTTGCTTTGTAGTTCAGGCTGACCCTGAACTCACTATTTAGCCCAGGCTATCCTTAAGCTCAGAGCAATCTTCCTGCCTCTACCTCCCGAGTGCTGGGATTACAGGCATGAGACACCATACCTAGCTAAATGTTCACTGTATTTTTTTTTTTTTTTTTTTTTGAGACAGGGTCTCGCTTTGCAGTTCAGGCTGGCCCTGAGCTCACTAAATAGCCCATGCAAACCTGGAACTCAGCAATCCTCCTGCCTCTGCCTTCCGTCCGAGTGCTGGGATTACAGGCGTGAGCACCACGCCTGGCACTGTGGTATGTGGGATCGATTGCTGGTGGGCGTGAGTCACCACCATTGGTGACACCCAGCATTGTTGTATGTGGTTACCAGAATCAAACTCAGGACCTTGCACTTGCTAGGCTGATGGTGGAACCACTGAACTAAATCTCTGGCCCAATGTTCACTGTTTTTAAACTGCTAAGTTTTGAGGATATTTGTAATGTGGTTAGTGATAACTAATACACACTTAGAGCTGATGGGCAATAAATATCTCCAAACTTGCGATAAGCACCAATCTGGTCGCCTATTTTCCTCCAAATTTTACAGATGAGGAAACAAATATTTGAATGACTTTCCCAACTTCAAAACAGATAGTACATGACACATTTAAAAATTTAACTCCAGATGAGCTCCAAAGCCCCATTCTTCCACTCCTAAGAGATTATCCTTAAACTGCTTACACAAACCCTTCCCGGCCAGTCTTCATTTAAACAATTTTAGACTACGGAATGGTGGAAGAGAAGGATCAGGCTATAAAGACCACTTGATTTCGTACAAGAAATGAAGCCAAATCCGAAAGCTCGAAGTTTCGAGTTTCCACTGTACATGCAGCTTATGCCAACGGTTTCCCATACATGCCAATGCTGCCACTCACAGGATAGCAGGGGCAGACCTCTTTTAAGAGGAAAGGAAGAAGAGGTTTCTAATCTACTCTGACCAGCTGCTCTGTGGCACCATCTTCACAGAGAGATCCGCCCAGATGTGATGAATGTAGTCAGGGTAATAAAACTGACTGGCCACAGTCCAGTACCCACCAGTAAGAGGAGGAGGCCTGACGATGGGGACACGCAGAACAGAGCAGGGGATGGAGGCCGTACAGCGTCTGCACAGGACACCGCGGTCTGAGTGTGTCAGTGGGCTGTATTTACATGCTCTGAGATACTGTTTGACTTTACTATACTAGGTTATCATTATCATGTGTGAAATGTTTTCAATCTTCAGAACTCCTTTAACTGTATCTCCAAAAACTAGTATTCTAAACTACACCTCAGTCTCATTAAAAAAAAAAATTATTTGCCCCTAAACCTTGGGACAAAAGATCCAACTTAGGGAACAAGAGTGAACCCTTCCCATCAAAGCTATATCAAAACTCTCCCTGCCACTTGGAAGTCCTGGGGAGTTGCAGGAATAGGAGGTTTGACTCTAATCTAAAAAGGAGGACACTCATTTGGGCATGGTGGCACATGACTGTAAACCCAACACCGGGGAGGTTTAGGCAAAAGGACCACCACTAGTTCGAGGCCAGCCTGAACTACCTAGACCCTGTCTCAAAAAGCAAACACATTAGGGGCTGGAGATTTAGCTCAGTGGTTCCAACGCCTGCCTAGCAAGTGCAAGGGCCCTGGTTCAATCCCTAGAAACCACATACAACAACATTGGGCATGGTGACTCACGCCCACCAGCAATCAGTACCACATACCACAGTGCCAGGCGTGGTAGCTCACGCCTGTCATCCCAGCACTCGGGAGGCAGAGGCAGGAGGATTGCGGAGTTTGAGGGTTGCCTGGGCTACATAGTGAGCTCATGGCCAGCCAGAACTACAAAGTGAGACCCTGTCTCAAAAAAAAAAAAAAACACATTAAATTAAAAGGATGATGCTATTCTTGTAGCTGAAGATGTGTTCCTATATGAATGAATAGGCCAGATGAATAAAGATACAGAGACACCTGGACTGAATCAGTTATCAAAAGAACAATCAAAAGGGGCCAGGGATTTAGCTTATTGGCACCATGCCTGTCTGGCAAGCACAAGGTCCTGAGTTTGATCCCTTGATACCACTTAAAAAGAAAAAAGCAATCAAGAGATGCACTATCCTAGAGAAAGAATGTCTAACCCAAAAGAATAAGAGTAAGCAAAAAAAAAAAAAAATGCAAAAGCTAAGCCCCACCTAACCCATGCCAGGCTACCAGTAGGAGTGGACCCATAACTGGATCAAGCCCACTCCTATTCTTTAGATGACTCATCAATCAAAGGAGGGACAGATTTCAAGGTCCTCAAAAATAAAAGAAGCCTAATGACAGATGCCCTAATAATACTTTGAATTTTGAATTTTAGCAATGAAGTCTAAGTAATAGTATGTGGACTTGGCTGTCTTGCCATTCATTCATTTCCTTAATAGTCCTGCCACTTCCTGGGTGGGTGTAATAGACAAGTTATTTGCCTCCTCTCAGATCTAATTTCTGCTTTTGATAAAAGGCAATACATCATTCAGGTACAAATTAAAGAAAATCATCCATGTGTAAAGATAGTGCAATGTGTTGAGAGATGCAAATGAAAACAACACTGAGATTTCATCTCACTCCACAAAGAATGGCCGCTATTACAAAAATCAACCAACAATAAATGCTGGCAAGGCTATGCAGAGAAAGGAACCCTTCTCCACTGTTGGTGGGATTATAGACTTGTGCAACCACTGTGGAGATCTGTGTGGAGATTCCTCAAAAAACTAGGACTAGAGGTCCCATTTGACCCTGCTGTCCCCCTGCTAGGAATATACCCAAAGGAATTTTAAAAATCACATTGGAAAGACAGATGGACACTCTTGTTCGTGATAGTTCAATCTTGGAAACAACCCAAATTCCCATCAACTGGATAGTAGATAAAGAAGATGTGGTTTTTTTAATAAAATGGAATATTATTCTGCCATAAAGAACGACAAGATTGATTCATTTATGTGCAAATAGATACACCTGGAAGACACACTAATAAGTGAAATAAATAGATCACAGGTAGGCAAATACCAGATCTTCTCTTTGATATAAGCACCTGTAGATGCAAATGAGCTGTAGAAAGTATGATATTTTTTATAGAATGGGAATTTCCAAAGGAAATTTGGTGTGGGAATGTAATGAGGGGAAGGAATAAATATGATTCTCAAAGAAAATAAATAAAAGAGCATGTATATAGGGGCTGGGGAGGTGTGGGCGGGTAGGGACATGGGTAAAAATGAGAATTAATTGTGTCATATATTGGTACAAATTCCCCAATGTTATGTGTGATTGTGAGATGTATATAAATTGTACCAATAAAGAATTCAATTTTTAAAAAAAGATACTGCATGTGGTACAAATACTGTAAACTAAATAAGTATTCATTTTTCTTATTCTGTATTCCTTTTTCCCCTCCTCAAGAAATTTAAACCAAATATATTTTTAAAAATTTAATTCCTGTATGGAGATCATCTATAAATGTCAAGCATGGAGAGAGAAGAAGGATATTGCAGTTGTCCATATAGGAGATTGCATTTATCCATTTTCTGTTGCTATAACAAAATATCTAATGTTAGACCTTTATAAATAAAAGAGTTCATTGTATTAAAGACCAAGAACATAGTACCAGCATCTGCTGAGCTCCAGAGAGGACCCTACATGGCTTCACTTCATGGCAGGCAGCATCACGAGGAACCCATGAAAGGGGAGATCGTGTGCTGAGGCAGGAGGACATAAGAGGGACTCAGGAACCAGGTTCACTCTTTTAATAACAGGTCTCCCTTCCAGGAACTCACTGGGTCCCACAGAAATGACATTAATCACTTCTACAGCAGATGCCCACAATGACTTAAGCACGGTCTACTAGTTCCACTTCTTAAATGCCCTGCTACCTCCCAACAACACTACGCTGGGGACCAAAGTGCCCATGCTTGAATTTTGGGACACACAACCGAGTCACAGCCAAACCACAGCAGAGAAACAAAGGGCTCAGGCCCAGAGATGAGCAGTGAATTTCAGGGAACAGGAAGAGCAGAGGAAAAGCTGCTCACATTAAGGCAGTCAGGAAGCAGAGAGAGCAGGGAGGATCTGGAGGGAGGCAGATCCTTGAAGGTGATGCCCAAGCAACCTCTTCCAAGCTGACCCCTCTCCCAAAGCAAGTCTGTCAGTGTCCCATGATTCAGTCACCTTCCAAAAGTTCCAGCCATGAATACAGGAGGGCCTTAGGGGACATTCTCCATTTAAACCACAGCATCCATTGATACTGTCTCTATCAGCGTTGTCAGACAGAACTTTCAGTGACAATGGAAATGTCAAGACAGGTGCTGTTAACTATAGAAGACACTAGTTACTTATGGCTGTCACTGAGGAACTGTATTTTTCATTTCATTTCATTTCAGTTAATGTATCTTACAGCCACTACATTGAATAGTTGAGATCCAGGAAATACAGTTGCAGTGTTCCCTTCTACTCCTTTTAATATACAAATGCAACAATTTAGAGAACATACTGCCTGATTCCTACATACACCTTTAAGGTCTTATATTAATTGGCTACAATCTAGAAAACAAAAGATCAAGTCTTCCTACTTCCATTAACATTAATGGGTAACCTATTGTGACCAATTATAAACATTATATAAATTACATCCTTGCATGCTTTAATTAAGTTAGAATACTATTTCTTTGCCTAATTTATGGGAAATCAATTGCTGTGGTAATCACTTATGTTTTTGGCGAGATTACTTACAGGAGAAATGATAGAATTCAAAAGAACCCAAACACTACGCCCTAAAAAAGTCTGGTAATAAATCTGTCTCCTGGGTTCAGAATGGAGTTGTGACTATATCTCACGTACTTACTAAAGCATTTCAAGAATAATCACAGTGACAATAGTAACACTGAACATAAATTTTAATTTTACTCTATCTCCTTGTATTTTGTTCTCACTAATAATTCTTCCATTTATAAAAACAATTTTTTGCTTCATTTCTCTTCTCATTTTCCTTAGACAAGCTCCAAATATCTGTCTGCTGCCATGTAGTCCATAAACACCTTCTCACTGTGATCACGGCCACATTTATTATCTAAGATACAATTAGGAAAAGTCCAAGGCCTTCCTATAGCTCGAATGCTCCCAATTCCCAGTGGGTACCTCCAGTGGGGCATTTCACTGTCTGTGCACTGTCACTTCCCCTCCTATTTCCTGTCTCCTGCAGCTCCTCTCTCCCTAAAACAGTGACCCTTCACCCTACTTGATCCTCTCAGCTCCCAGCCACAATCATTTTCCTACCGTTGTGGCTGGTGCTTATGCCATGTCCAGTCTGAATTCCTACTTGGGACTGAAGAAACATCTGGAAGAAAGGAGACCTCCCCTGTCTTGTGGCACTGACGCTGAGCTGCTGTAAACCTTGAGCTGTCTGTAATCACAACCTGCCACTTAGCAACCACAGGGAGGAAGCACTCCGGAGACGGGAGGAGGGCACTGCCACACAGAGAGAAGTGGAAGACGGCAAGAGAGCAGAGACTGACCCGATTGCTTCACGTCACTAGGCCTAAGGCCAGCGCCACCCATGGACGTCCCGGTTCAGTCAGCCAAACATTTCCCCTCAGTTCCTATGCACTGGCTTCTGCCAGCGATAATCAGATATGTCCTGTCGATCTTCCCGAACTCATAAGGACCTGAGTTCCCCTCACTCTCCATGCTCAGGCTTAAAACATCGATCACTGTGCCTTTTGATCACCAGGCTTTTGACTATAACACCGCAGTGCCTGGAGGCCTGACCTTCAGATTTCAGCTTAGACATCACCTTCCTAAGGAGATCCCACCCGACTTTAACATAAGGATCATTTGCCTGATATAAGCTCCCGTGACACACTGCTTTTGCTGTCACAGACCCTACCCTGTGTGTCACGATGACCTCTGGAGGCGTAGCTCTGCCCCTAGACTGTGAGCTCTCTGAGATCAGGGAATCGAATCTGCCCTATTAACTGATGGGTTTCTCGGTTCCTGGAATAGTGCTCGGCCTGGAGTAGGCACGTGATGAACATGTTTAATGAACAAACGAATGGCATTCTCTTGTAATTTGTTGTTGGAAGGTGTCAACCAATCTATGCCTTTTTGTTCGTATAGTTTCAAAGCACAGTATGTATTTTGCATGTGTATGTTTGTGTGCATGTGTGTGTATGCATACGTGTGTGCGTGTGTAGTGCTAGGGTTTGATCCACAAACTGCATTGAGCCACATTCCCAACTTAAAAAAAAAACATCTCTCACTAAATCACTAAGTTACCCAGACTTGGCTTGAAACGACATTCCTCCTGCTTCAGCCTCCCAGAATGTGGGGATTATAGGCACCTGGCCTCAGTGCCACATTTTAATAGAATCAAGCTGGTAGACACTGAGTTATCTAAACTGCCACATCTCAATTCCTAAACCACTTCATTTCTCATTAGATACATCTACTTCCAAAACAAAAAACTGTGAGCTCCAGAGGTGTAGCCAGGATTAACAACCTATCCTAAAATCCCCTCATTCATTTCTCTGAGAGAGAGAGCTGATTCTACCATGGGGCATCACTCCTACTGCTTTGTGGGTCTCCTTGGCTAATTTTAATTTGCTCCCTGAAATTGTTAGATTCCTAAAACTTCAGTCTTGCTAGTCAAAGTGTGGTCTCTACTCCAGGAGAATCACCTCACATCTTTTCAGAAACACCGAATCTCAAACTTCACCTTAGACTTACAGAGCAAGAAACTACATTTTAACAAGAACCCAAGATAACACCAGAGTGCGCTTCCTAACCACTACTCTGCTACAGTCACAGAGAATGTCACAGATGGTATCGGTTGAGGTCAGACTGTAAGTAACAGAAAAGTTTAGTACTAAGTGTTGAATAATCAGGTGTTGAGGTGGTCAGTCAGGACAATGAGATGAACTGAGAATAATGATCAGATTGTTACTCACACAGCAGTGACAGCAAGAGACAAAAGTGAAAGTCCCTGCCTCCCTCAGGCCTCCCTTGGCCCCACAGAACAGCCCTAGGTGAGGATCGAGTGACTGCAACACGAACAGGGGAGTTGACTCACAGGTAGAAAGCCTCCTCTATGATAGGCTTCCTTCCTTTCTACAGACCCATAGGCTGGGGAAAAAGAGGAGGAAAACCTAGGAGCAGAAAGGCAATGTGTCAAAGTGGAAAAAGCGCCTCAGCCAAGTTCCTCAGCTAATGGGCCCCCTAGTGGAGACAAGCAGTCTAGGAATATTGATATGTGTGTGAATATTGATATGGGAGAATGTGGGACCCGAGCCCTTGAATTTGCCTCTCCCCAGGAAACTAACAGAGTGACTACACCAAGACTGGTGTGGGAATACACCTTCCCTCCCTAAGGGCTGCAAAGCTTGTTGTCAGTAAGACCCAAAGGCTTTCGTCCTGGAGCCAGACTCCCCAGCCACCGAGCAAACTGTGCACTGTTTAACAATGTACCACTCTGCTCCACTGGTTCAGCAGAGCAGAGGATCAAACTGACTGACACCCGTTGATGGATTTGTCTCCTCCAGTAGTTGTCAAACGGTGGTCACTGGACTGAGAAGACCAGCGTCATCTGGAAATTTCTTAGACACTCAGATTCATAGGCCCCAGTCTAGACTTTCTGAGTGAGACAACATGAGGGTAAGACTGGTTAATCTGTGAGTTAATAAGCCCCTTCTAAGCCTGAAACCTGAGAACCCACTGACCCAGAGTGGAGTTCCTCAGTCTCAGTACTACTGATATTTGGGGACAGGTAATTCTTGAGTGTGGGGGTTTGTTCTGTGCATCGCAGGTTGTTTAGACAAGTCATTGGCCTTTGCCTGCTAGATACCAGTATTACCTTCCTAGTGTTGACACCCCAAAATACCTGCAGCCATTGCCAGATATCCTCTGGGGGAACAAATTGCTCCCAGTTGAGAACCACTACCCTTGAGTATTAACTAGTTTAGAATGATTCCCAACTAAATCAATATATATATTTCAAATATATAGAAATGAAAGAGATGTGAAAACTTGACATAAAATAACATTTGAGTCATTTTCAGCTTACAGAATACTTGTACATGTAAGTCATTTGTAACCCTATAAGGAAGGTAACTATCATCATTCTTGTACTAGCAGTAAGAAAACTGAGAGTCATGAAAGTTATTTCATGTGACCAACTCTACTGCCTAAGTCTTTCTTTTTCATAGATAAAGACAGTTATCTTGTCAGATGACTAATGGAGGGGATATTTCTAGCCTTTAGAAATGTCATTGTTGGGCCAGAGGGTTAGCTCAGTGGTTCTGGCGCCTGCCTCGCAAGCGCAAGGACCTGAGTTCGATCCCCGGTAACCACATATAATGCTGGGCGTGGAGACTCACGCCCACCAACAATCAACACCGCATACCACAGTGCTGGGCGTGGTGGCTCACGCCTGTCATCCCAGCACTCGAGAGGCAGAGACAGGAGGATTGCTGAGTTCGCAGCAGCTTACCTGGGCGCCATAGTGAGCTCAGGGCCAGCCTGAACTACAAAGCGAGACTCTGTCTCAAAAAAAAACAAAACAAAAAAAAGAAATGTCATTGTTTTTGTAGCAAATGCAATATTAGCTGAGAACTAATAGCTGCAGGAATATTTGAACAAGTTACTCATGTGAAAAATGTCTTAAGTATCCAAGGTTGAGGTGAGCCTATCCATAAAGGTTGGCATGAGTTACAATATGAGCTAAAATCTGGAGACAAAAGTCTTGTACTTGTCGTTGGGAGCTTTTGTCAGAGATATCAGATTTGTATTCAAATCAGAGAAGTAAAAAACTAGCACAATTAAACAAATTCAGGAGTTGTCTTTCTTCTCCGAACTAGTGAGAAAACGAAGTCAGAACTGTAGGTAGGGAATTGGCTAAAGCGGCAGGAGAACACTCAGAACTCCACAAAGCCATGGTTACGCTCTGACCCAGGTGCATCCTTAATGGCCAACTAGCCTTAGGCTCCTATGATGCAGCGTGTATGAGGCCGCGTGGAAAAACCTCCAAGCCTATGGCTTTCAGAAAGTGGATGGAGAACTTATCCAGGGAGGCGAGCTGGGGATTTCCACAGGCACAGTAATAGACTTTGGCTTCACCATGAGCATCCCACCACTGGTAGCCAGCTCACTGACCTTTGCATGGTCCTCCGACATGGCCAAACTTGTCGCAGAACATAAAACTGAAAAGCTAAATAAAGATCAAGGCCAAATCAAAGTCAGAATGAGACAAATGACCCCACACCAACCTTTTGATGTCAGTTCTTTTTTGCCCTGAGAAGAACTTGAAACCTCTTGCCTCCTCTTTAGAGAGGGTTGTTAACAGCCCTATAAACTGGAGTTTAAATCCGGAAACCTTTTCCTAACCAAGGGAAAGAGCACTGCATTCGGAGTCGGGAGCCCAAATCCTAGTCCTGGCCGCTCGATACAGAAACCACTCGGCCTTTCTCGGCTGCAGGGTTGGCTTTTGGATTTTTCTCATGAAACAAAGAGATCTCATTACAGAATTACGTATCTCAAGGATTTCTGCCACTTCGAAAATACTATTTTACCGACGTTTTACACGTGCCGCTAGTGCGCCTGCTACTTACGGTACATTATGCACAAATTCGCAGCAGCTCGGAGTTGAGCTCAGTGAGATCCCACTTGAAATCTCAGCTCCGCAGTACTCTAGCGGTGGCGTGGTGGACAGCGCCTCTGCTACCTCACGT
The DNA here is from genome assembly GCA_004025085.1 of Thryonomys swinderianus. Classification (NCBI taxonomy): domain Eukaryota; kingdom Metazoa; phylum Chordata; class Mammalia; order Rodentia; family Thryonomyidae; genus Thryonomys; species Thryonomys swinderianus. The sequence goes on along the minus strand of PVIC010012804.1, from coordinate 8,150 downwards.
CACTCACGTCCAAAGTCGACCTAATAACTCAAAGAATTATCCTCGGCACTAAATGAAATTATATATGTAAACAATGAGATGGAGAATGTCAAAATAAAATAGAAATGGGAGGAAACAGGGAAGCAGACTGTGGAAATGGGAAGAGGATCTTCAGAGACAGACGAGAGGGGGAGATAAAAGTGAGGAAAAAAGGAAACCTACCTGTAGGACGCAGGAAGCACTTCACAGATAGCCCTTGGCATTATGTATTTGAAAAGGGTTGCTCGAGAGAACAGAAGCGAAGAACATCTGCTAAAATCTACGCTTCGTGTTGGGATAGCGTCCCTGAAAATTAGCTGTCTAACAAACATTGTCCCCACTGCATGAAGAAAACTCTTCGAACTTGTCGAGGACGTTGCCCCTCAGACGGAACACAGGCCATCGTCGTGTCTCCTGGTGATCCACATGGGGAAGTAAGACACCCAGAGGGTCCCTGCGCGCACAGCACCATGGCGTCACATGTCGCGTTCTGCCTGTGTGGTGAGGGACAGGGCAGCCGACTGGAATAAGGAGGACATGAAAATGTGCTGTCCAGGAGCGCAGACACTGGCCCGTGTTGGCTACCGAGCCACTGAAACATGGCCAGACCACGCTGAGACATGCCACGGTGTAAAATGAGTACCAGATTTCAAAAACTTAGTACCAAGAAATAGGAATGTGAAATATATATTAATATTCTATGAACTCAGACATGACCGATCTAGACTGAAGTTTGTTATAAGTGTAAAATAGGCACCAGATTTGAAAAGCTTAGTAACAAAAAAGAATGTAAAATATCGCTGTACACTTTATATCGATTATGTCAAAATGATAAGTTCAATAGATTGGAAAAAATTCAGAATTTATCTCATTTGTTTCTGTTTTTCAGTATGACTACTAAAAAGTCTTAGTTGTATATGCAGCTTGTATTATATTTCTACTAGATAATGCCCACACAGAAAGAAGGGGAAAATATGAACAAATGTGTACCAATACATATGCATACACATGCACAACGATGTGCATGCACACATACACACAGCACACACACTCACATATACAAACACACACAGAGTAGGATGCATCAAGTTTTTAAAACGTTAATAATGGAGGACATACTTTTAATGATCTAAACTCCGTGTAGACAGAAAAATCACCCAAAAATTATTAGCAAAAAAATAATTATTAGCAAAAAAGCTGAAGCTGCATTTCCTAACCCTTTTATACATCCTACTTTGCAACACTGAATACAGGAAAATAAAAGTGAGAAGTTGAGCACTCTTTACCTGTAAATTGTGGAATGCTTTTTAATCCTATAAAACATCTTGATATCTTTCCATTAGTGATGTGCAACATAAAATAAGGAAAGTGCTCCCTCTGCAGGCTACTTTGTGACATTGCAGTGAAAAACGTTCTGCAAAAATAACACAAAAAATAAATTAGTGATTCACATTTACTACTGAGAACCTTGACTCAAGTATGATTCAAATAAAGGCAAGGAATCAAGTTTGATGATGTGAAAAATACTTTTAAGGCTGTATTTAATTTGCAATGTAATAGTTACAGGTAAAAAAGCTACATATAAAAGTGAAAAGTCCTATTACACAAAGAAAGATACATAACTGCTGTACAAAACTCATATCAATGTTCCCTAACCCTGTCTCCTATTTGTTATCCAGGTGTAGTCTTGGAGCTCTCAGAAGCAGGGCTCTCAGCTGAGGGAGGAAGAGCTTCCAAACCAACAGGTAAAAGTGCCCTTTGGGGGCCGGAGATTCAGCTCAGTGGTTCCGGCACCTGCCTAGCAAGCACAGAGTCCCTGGTTCAATCCCCAGCAGCCACATACAACAATGATGGGCGTGGTGGCTCATACCTGTCATCTCAGCACTGGGGAGCCAGAGGCAGGAAGATTGCTCAGTTTGACGCTTGCCTGTACATAGTGAGATCAGGGCCCCCCCTGAACTACAAAGTGAGACCCTGTCTGGAGGGGGGGGGAGGTGTCTTTTGGAAAGAGATCAATCGTCTGCAAACTAAAATCTTTTTTTTTTTGTGCTCGCTTCGGCAGCACATATACTAAAATCTTTTTTTTTAATTTAGATTACCTTAATTGGTTATACCCTGAAAAAAACTGCCTTCATAGCAGTGATAAAAGAAAATAACGCCTTACAGAGTAGAGCAGGACTCGAACTAAATGAGAAACTTAGGCAAGTGGATCGCTCAGGCTTGACAAGAAAATGGGTGAAGTTTAAACAACACCGTAAATGCCCTGGTCTCAGACAAAGGGAAATCAAAACATTCTCATTCCAACAGAAAAGACAAAAGAGGAAAGCCTAACTATTGGGCCTCAAAACCATTAACCCAAGAAAACATTTTTGAGTTTAAACCTTAGCTTAACTTTTTCATCAACTTGGGGTCCACGGCAAGCCTTTTGCTACCCGGGATTTGCAGGAATAGTAAATGTAAATGGGGCTGCTGCTACCTCCACAGCTCTGGGCTGTGGAAAGCTTCTTGAGCTAACTGACATCACATTAAAAATTCTATAGAGAGAGAGAAGGACGAAGAAGGCTATGGAAGGCTGGTAAAGAGCCAGAGCAGTCTACTTAAAACAACCTACAAAGCCTTTCTCTGCACCAACAGTGTTGTGAACATAGCTTCATGGTATATTTCAGCCCATCCCACTCTTGGCATTGTATGGTCAGAAACCCAAGAAACTTTCTGAAAGATGATACTGCACACATGGAAAGTTTTTCTCCCTAGTACATTAGCTCCCGGTCACCCTCTGCCCCACCCCCACCCAATCCCATCATTCTCCACGACCAAAGTTATCAAACCAGTATGGAAGGTATGGGCTTCTTGTCCGGCAGTCCTCTTTTGAATATTTCTTCCTTGTGTGTTCACTGACTCCTTCCGGGTTATAGACTGCAGGGTTGGGGGCTGGGTTCGTATCTACTGATGATGGCACGACAGGAGTCAAGTCCACATCAGAGGTGAGGTTGTGCTGTCCTGTGGATGCCATGAGGCTGGGGGGGTGTTCACTGTGTTGAGGGTGGGGCTCTGTATAGTCCTCCACTGAAAACAAAGCTCTGTACAAACCTGCTCCCTGATTCCTCAGCCCCATGGAGCCAGGATGTCCCAACAGTTGGGGGCAGAGTTGGGGGTGGTTAGGGGGTCCCTGTAACGACCCTCCTTCTCCCTTCAGGTCCTTGCCCTCTCTCTGGCAAAAAATAAAAAGTAGGGCTTTAGGATTTTTAGGGGCCAGGGATTTAGCTGGGGCCTGGAATTTAATTCAAGTGGTATCACCCCTACTTTGGAAGTACAAGGGCCCAAGTTTGGTCCCCAGTACTGAAAAAAAAAAAAAAGTAGGGCTTTTAGTGAAAAAAATGGGGGAGTCAAGGCTGATATGGTGAAGCAGGTTTATGTAAAGTATGACAAATGCAGACAAAGCAGAAGAAATGCTATTTTAGCAGCAAAGAGATGCTACAGATGCCGCATGAGTTTGAGGTGTAATTAGACTTAAAGGGTAAACTGGTTCCTAAAAATAACCATTTTGCTGATTGTGGTAGTGTAAGCCAATCAGGGTCTTAGCCTTGTTTCTGCAAGGTCCGCATACAATAAATGTAACACTTTAATAAGGATACAGCAGGGTACATTTTCTTAACTGCAAGGTAACACAGAAAAGCATGTAAAGATTGTGTAATGTTAGCCATCAGGTTTTGCCCAGGTTTTCTTTATGTTACTGTACTCTGCCCCTAAAATCTGCTTCTAGGCTGGAGATTTAGCTCAGCGGTTCAGGCGCCTGCCTAGCAAGCACAAGGTCCCTGGTTCGATCCCAGGTAACCACATACAACGATACGGGCTGTGGTGACTCACGCCCACCAGCAATCAATACCACACACCACAGTGCCGGGCATGGTGGCTCATGCCTGTAATCCCAGCACTCGGGAGGCAGAGGCAGGAGGATTGCTGAGTTCAAGCCTTGCCTGGGCTACATAGTGAGCTCAGAGCCAGACTGAAATACACAGCAAGACCCTGTCTCAAAAAAAAAAAAAACAACAACAACAACAGCAACAACAAAAAACGTGGAACACTGGAGCTGGAGCGGAGTTTCATGGCTGCCGCCATCTTGCACTTCTCTCTCCCATTTTGTGGCCAGAAACACGCTGAGAAAATGGAAGACAGAGGAGAAGAGGCGGCTCTTAGCAGCCTTTGAGCTCCTGATGGAAGTTATCATTGAATCTTGTGAACTCTTTCTTCCTTGCTTCCTTTCTTCCATCATTTTTTTCTTTTTCTCTTTGAACAGCTCAGATACATTGCTTTGTAAAATTCAAGGTCAAACATGTCCTACGATACATATTCCTCCTATACAGTTTCTTTATGAAGTTAATACTTCATTTATATTACTACACCCAATCTGGCAGGCAAAGTTAAGCCCACAAACATTTACCACATCAAATTTAATGGGGTCACATGTGTGATAATAAGCAGCCCCTAATTAAGAAAAGTTTATCTTCCCAAGGGCAGTTGATATATTGGTTGTTTAGGATTGGAAACATTTTGTCTTTTCTTTCTGGGTTGGATTACAAAGATACAAGTACATATTATCCTATAATGTATCTAAGCTAGATTACTAATAGTACCATTATTTTGACTGAGTTAAAAGGCAATATTTTATGGGAAAAGAAAAATATAAAGCCCACCTCGGCTCTCAGGAACCTATCTTTATCTGTTCAGGTAGGAGGAGCGGCTTGCCTCCCACTCCCTTCCGTGTGCTGGTGAGGACGGCGGAGCGTCCCAAGGGGGGAACCGAGGGCCTTTGCACAAAGCTCCCTCCCTGGCGATATATTTTTTTTATTTTCTTACTTCGAGACAGCGTCTAAGTTTCTCAGGCTGGATTTGAATTTATGAGCCTCCTGCTCTGCTCTAGGGTTCCATGTAAAAGAGTGGTACCTTCAGGAAAATACTTCACAAGGACCTTGTTAACACTCTACTGCAAAAAGAAAAAGAAAAAAAAAAGCCAACTCACTGGGACAGTCATGGCCCGTCATATCCAAACTGGAGAGCAAAGAAAAATTTACATTATCATGAGATCAGAGAAAGCAAGAGTACAAAACATAGGGCCTGCCTTCACCATGTGCACACACACACATACACACACACATACACACACACACACACACACACACACCCCTTTCCTGTGTTAATAAAATTCATTTCATAAGTTAGTTAATTGTAGCCTAAGACTGCTATAATGATAACAATGGCTTCAGTAGCCTCAAAAAATAAAGCACAACTGTTATACTATTTCCTTTTAGCATTTTTATTATTTATATTTTATTATTTTAAAATCGATTTTATTCCTTATAGCCTATTAAATAAAACTAGCATGATTAAACTTTGTAGTATGTAAAATAATTTTTAAAGACTATGAAATAGAGTTTGGAAAAACCTTGGAATTATATTTATTTCTTCCACATAACACAAAATATGATGAAAATGTAATGAATATCAGATACCATTTACATATTAAACTCACAGGGAAACATAACAGGAATGGATAGCCATTTATTTTATTTTTCATATGCTTAAACTATTTAATCCAGAAATTGGCAACAGTCTAAATTGTGTATGTATTTAAGCTTCACTTTCCATAGTAAAAAATAAAAGCATCTACCCTAATTAGGTTTAGTAGAACATAAGCAAAATGTTTCTACAGTGCTGCTGTCTTCTGAGTGAATAGGTGAGTCAGCACTTTTGAAACATGGGACCAATAAGTACATGCAGTGCTTCAATAAAGAAGGCTTTGTGCACTGAACTTAGCAGATTAAATACAACCATAATTCCCCTTTTAGGTATCTCAGTTCAGCTTTCAGCTATAACCTTTCCATGACTCCAGATATGATGTACAGATCTTCTCTAATCACTATTCTATGGCATCGTGGCTAAAAAAACGAACTTGGGAATTACGGCCTGCATAAGCCGTTTAGGAGGAATGTGTCTGAAGACAAGTACCTTGCCCTTTCTGTGTTTCAGCCACTTCATACAGAACTTGACCCTGCCCCCCCATAGATACCAAATCCACAGATGCTTAAAACTTACGGTTCATTTACATATTGAATTACAATCATGTTCTAAAAGCTAAGAATATAATAATGAAGGACAGATTTGGTCGAAATTATCAGTAAGATTATATTCCAGTTGGTAAAGATAATTTTTAAATTAATTAATATTAAAATGTATAGGCATTTACCAGTAGGTCCTCCATATCTGCGGGTTTCTCATATGTGGATTCAACCAACCACAGGTCAAAAATGTTTTAAAATTTTCATTTATATCAAACATGTATAGACTTTTTCCTTATCATTCCCTAAACAATACAGTAAGACTATTTACATAGTATTTACATTGGGTTAAATACTATTATACTATTATTATAAGTAATATAGAGATAATATATATGAGAGGATGTGCTTAGGTTATATGCAAACATTAAATTTTATACTGATGTTGAGCATCCTCAGATTTCAGTTTTTGTGGCTGGGTCGCACCACTCCCCTACAGAGACTCAAGGAAGACTGTTAGGTTTTAGAAAGAAGATAAAGAGAGGTTATATGAGAGAGGCCAAGAAGGTTCTTCAGACAAAGTTTAATGAAAACTGTAACAAGATGTTGTGATTTTGTTTGGGACCTGAATGACAAGATAAGATCAGCTATGCAAAAGTCTGGGGGTAGGTTAGTCCAGACAGAAGGATCAGTTCAATGGAGGCACTGAATTGGCCACGCTCCAAGAAGGCTAGAGCATGCTGGGCCTTCACCATTGAAATACAATGTAAAGGCACTAAACGGCTTGCATCCACAAATGAGGTGACATGCATGAAGCACTCAGCAGAACACGTAGACTGAACATTCATCAAGGTAAGGTGTCTTCATCATCATCTTCATCATCATCATCATTTCATACAACCTCAATATACAACACTATGAAGTTCAAAATTACTTATTCTTGCCAGGCATGGTGGCTCACGCCTGTAATCCCAGCACTCGGGAGGCAGAGACAGGAGGATTGCTGAGTTCGAGGCTTGCCTGGGCTCCATAGTGAGCTCAGGGCCAGCCTGAACTACAAAGTGAGATCCTGTCACACACACAAAAAAATTATTCTTATAAAATTCAGGGTCAAGTTATTGCAAGATTAATGACATGAGAACAAGGATTGAATAAAAGGTAGAAGTTAAGTGCCAACTAGAAGATGGCTGAATACTCATTACTATGGGGTGCGTTTTATCACTTTTTCTTATGATCTTTGTCATTTTCACCATCAGTGTTAAAATGGGAGTCAAACTGCAAGCCAAGACTGTTCAGCAATTAAGGGAAATGGTGAGCTGCCTGCAGAAAAGGAGCCTGAAGGAGCAATCTTAAATCCTGTGGTTACCAATAAAGGATGTGAACCTTCTCTACAGCATCACTGGATAGGTGGACCTCCTATTTTTCCAGGGTTGGTGAGGATCCTTCCAGCCATTGCACAGAACTGGTGGGCAGTAAGCACCTACTGGGCTGTAAACATGGAGAAGTCCATTTCAAGCTGGCACTCAAAAGGTTGTGCCAAGAACTTTTCCTGGCCATACTTCATCACCTGTGCCTTCCTTTTCTGTAAGAACACCATATAAAGCTGTCCTTATCCCATGGATCATTTCGTTTACTAAATCATGGTTTATTTTTTCCTCAGGATATCACATGCTATTTTAGAGTCAGTTTTCAAAAGGTCTTAAATGACTTGGCTCGAAATTGGTTTTGTATTAAGGGAAAGAACCGGTGTCCCAGAGTTTCAATCAGCACCTTAACAAATAGGCTATGACCTCCCATGATTGCCCAGAGATTGCCAACAACAGTAGTTTGCTAAGAAACTTCTAAAGTTCATTTCTTCCTACTGCTTTTCTAGATGTTTCCTATCCTGCCTTCAATGAAAACAAAATTACAGTTGACCATTGTTTGGGAAGGGGTTAGAGTAGGATGAGTAGATATAGCTTTTGCACCTAGCTTTTGTGTGGGAGTCATTTAACTGCCTACTTTGTCTTTCCCATTGTATGTATGCATAGAGGGCCGGGGATTTAGCTCAGTGGTTCTAGCGCCTGCCTTGCAAGC
>PVIC010012803.1:26509-39166 GCA_004025085.1 Thryonomys swinderianus | reverse complement strand
GCCTGACACTTACAGTCCAGGTGCTGAGAGACTGGCAGCGGCCAAGCACGAGAAAAGTGTGCAGAGGGATTAAAAAGTACCCTGCTCGTGGCTTGAAAGTTTGTAAAGAAAGTACTGAACACAGACTTCCCATCGTATCAAAAGGAAAATTTATGCATCGCCTTTGAGTTCAACTTCTCCATTAAAGCTTTTTCCCTATAATCTAGGGAGTTCTTATCTTGGTGACTTATGATGTTATGGAGGGGCTCATGCATGGAAAATGTCAATAGAAATAGTAACTCTGGAAGGGAAGGGCCTCCTAATTAGTCCCCATTTAGATTTTATGATGGCTTTGAGATCTGCTCATCCTGACAGTGCGCACTGTGGTTACATATTGTTCTAGCCTGAGGGAACCATAGGAAAATCCAGATTTATTGTACCTATCATACCAGCATATTTCATTTGCCATTATGAGCAGCCATCTCGCAATGATGCAGGAGTATTTATTACAGATTAAATTGTAGGACCTGGATGGTTTAGTGAGGTTCTTGAGGTATCATTTATGTCATTAACTGGCTCATTATCAGATCTGCAAATCTCCATTCTTTTCTGAGCCTTCTGTTGGAGCAGGGAGGCTTCCAGGCTGGAGCGGTTTCCGGGCTGTATTTTGTGGGGGCGGCATGAAGTTCGAACACAGACAAAGCAAATCGCCTGCCTCTCCCCATGTTGTTGTTTTACCTGATTTCCGGGAAGGTCGTGGCAAATCCCTCTTTAGTGCTCTTTGCTGCGGAGGTCAGAGCAGGAAGGGTCGGTCTCTGTCGGGCTGCTCTGTCCTGCCCAGGGGCTCCCGCGCACCGGGCGTGGGGGCGGGGAGCCTTGCGAGCTGCAGGATTCAGGGGATTTATGTGCAGAGGTGGAGAACACTAATTAGGTGAGGAGCGCCTGGCTGCCTTCTGAAGACGCAACCTCCAGTTTTTCTTCTCTGATAAATAACCCCACGTTTGAAAACCAGGCAGGCAGAGGAGGAGAGTGTGTGAAATTTAATTGTGGTTATTTAAGAAGTTAGCTGCTTTTCCGTGCTGATTATCTGTGGCGAGAGGGGCTCAGTTTTCACGTCGCGGTGCCTCTGGGACTACGTTTTAATTCTACCTGAGAAGCTCAGCGAAGAGGACTCACCGGTGGCTGATTATGACATTATTTCTTTTTTAAAGAGAGCAGAATATTTTTGCCTAAAACAGGCTGCTGAGCATTTTCAGGAAGGAATACTCAGACCACAGTGTTTACCCCTCACTCCCTGCTGTGGTTTAGTTCTTCTATTTGCATTTATTGTTTGATTCAAAGTGAGGGGTTCTTTGTTGGTATTTGCCCTATTTACTCTCCTATATTGCTTTTTCATAAAGCCCAGGGAATGGCATTTAAGTTGCTGTGTTCTCTGGTATTATAATACTCTCCATACAGGCACCGAAGCACCTATAGAAATGCTGAACGCCAACTCATGGATGATCTGGGGAAGAAATGCCTTGTGATTTAATTGTGAGTGTAATTAATTCAGTGCACAGACAATAGTTGCTGAAAAATGAGCATTTCTACAAAGGAAAATTACAGGTAGAAGCTACTGTGTACTCTTTAAAAAGGATTTGATATTATGTTATAGAAGCTGGATCTGAGACAACAGAATTGGTTGCCCATTAATTTTTATTTTTTACATATTTTACAAAGATGATTATAGTTTCCTTTTTTGATGTCTAGAGCCACATTAAATAATTTCACCATTGACTAACAATTCAGTAGAAAATACACAAACCGCCTCACAGCTGCAACCGTCGCTCGGGAGCGAAGATGAAGCAAATGCGAAGAGTCCCGGCCGAGTGGCTGCGGGGCGAGCGTTTCCGCCTGTGCATGGAATTGGCCTCGCTTCATGCAGGAGCGGTACCCAGGCTCCTTCATCAGTTCTACCAGCAAGGGCTGCAGAAAGCCGCTCGGTTTTACTTGTTGCTTGAAAGTTAGAGTTAATGAAGCAATGTGGAAAGGTCAAGAGGAATCATTTTTACTTTTGGCCACTAAGCTAGATAATTTAGAGGCTTGATAACGATGCTGTTGCCTCTGTGTTGTTCTAGTAAGAATACACTGCCCAGTTGTGAAGAGATCCTGTCACTTTCGCTAAGCAAAAGTTGGTAACAAGGGTAATAGGCTGTCGAATTTGCTTTTCTGGATATTCATTGTCTCTTTCGCATGTAGTTTTGGAAAATGAGATTTTAGGTCAAATAATGAACAGTGATTTTCACGACCCATTTGCAACATTTATGGCACAATTAGTCTGATACCAGGAGATGTTGTTTTATTTTTCTCTAAAGTTTGTTAATTTTAATTATTTCTAATTTATCACTAATAGGAATTGCAAATTCATATAATTTTTTAATATAGAAAACAAATTTAGGCCTTAGTTCCTTATCCCTACTTCTCACACCTAAATTTTTAAGAAGCATCACTTGTAAGAATTAAGGGACATTGGTAAAATTTCTGCTTTCAGTGTTCGTTCTATTACCCCAAGAATTCATGCTTTTCAAGTCCAGCATATAATAATGGCTGAGTCTTGAAACTAGAACAAAGAGCTGACCTGTGAATTACCCTTGAAACAATGTAAACATTCAGGTATCAATCATTTTTAATAAATGTTTTATGACATAATTTTACTTGAAAGCTAAAACACTGCCTGTTTTTAAACAAGTGCAACACTAAAAGGAAACATCCATAAACACAAATGCCTGTAATATTGTTTATGTTGTCCCTTGATAAGTGTGTGAGACAGTTTATAATTATATACATGTGTGTAGATATGTACCTATGTGTGCCACACTATACCTGAATGGTTAGCCAATTAGGCAGAACACAGCACTAAATGAGTCATCTCTTGTACGCACTGTATACAGTAGGCCCTCGAATAAATAAAATCTGCTGCTAAAAATAGTCTCCTTGAAATAAGAGCTTCTTATTTGAAGTTTCTTTGTAATGCTCCTCTCACCAATCTCAGTGCTTGGTCTTAGCATTATAGTCTTAATATTGAGCTTGCTCATTAATCTCTGTCCTTTTTGAGGTTAGTCTAGGCTGTTCGTGTAGCTGTAGTACTCACTGGGTTGCCGTAGGAACAAGAGATCTGAGTAAATATGCTTATGGAGAAGAAATGACTACTAATTAAATGTGAATAGCATTTATAAATTGCCTAGTTCTCACAAAATGCGGAACATAATATGCTTTGATGCATTTCATTAGTAAAAGGCATCTATATTTTTAAAATATATACTTGTAGAGAAAACCAAATTTTAATGAAAAAATTATCTTTACGTAGTTTCGTTTTTCTGCCAACTATAAATCCTGTAATTTAATGCAGATGGCCTTTTACCGCATTTACATGGCAGAATGAGACATTTGGTTGGCCTGTGAAAGTGCTGGAAACCTTTACTATTCCCTTACCAATGTGTAATTCCTCTTTTATTATTTGTAGTTTAGCATTTCTATTAAATTTTAGATAAAAAGAAACTGACATAACGTCCACTCTGAATCTAGGTGTGTAATCTTTTCACAGCACACAGAGCGCTACGGTCTTTCCTGCCTACTGCCTGTAAAATCAGGACTTTCGTATGAAACTACAAAGGCAGCCTTCAGTCACGGGGCAGCTTCTGTTTCGCTTTTTTTAATACTGAAAAGCACCTCTCACCCTTACGAAGACATTAAGTCCACAACTTCATTATCATTCTGCACGTCACACTAAATGACCTCACCACGGGGTCCTCTTAAGATTCTGCAATTCAAGTGTATAATCATCTATTTGAACATTTTGCTGTCAGATTTGGGGAGCTGAGCATTTGAGATTGATTTATTTCCAAACAATTGATAAAGACCTGGTCCACACACGTGGGCATAAGACGATTATTGCAAACCCTATCTCCAATTCCAGGACAGGGAGGCTGTTAGGTTAAATGGGCCGTGGGCACAGTTATGTTAACTTCCAGGTTAACTGACAGAACTATTGCCGTTTGGTTATTGCTTCCTCAAGATACTTCTTCCCTGAAAGACTCCCCCAAATCACCAGCTGGCTGAATATCAAAGAAAAGTGGGTTTTGAAAGTTTTTTTTTAACACGCTGAGTGATCTACTTTATATTTCTCTTCATTTTAATAATAGCTATGCATATCTATTTAACAAGAGAGATGTTTGGGCTCACATCCTTTTCCTCCAAATCAAAAGAAAGTGTCTTGCAATGAGACCCTAAGTGAGAGATGCGAAAGATCCGAGCCAGGCTTCTGTCAGCCGGGCACTGGCAGTTGCTGCAGAAAGGCCGTTGTTTGGCTGCCTGCTATGTGGATATCATTAGGGTGACTTTTGCTTTTTATTGATTTTCAGCAAAACATTTGTTGCCAAGTTATGTGCCAGGTTGAGGGTAATTGTTTATTTTCTGCACTGGTTTCATTTTCTGAAGTAGCTAAACTCTAACTTTTCAAATCTGGTCCAAAGGAACAGAAGATGGTGCTTAACATTTATTGGATATTAGAGCTGCACTAGTCTCATAAATACGATTCTTGTGTAGTGTTTCTGCAAGGTTAAAATATCATGGATTTAATAATGTCTGCTGATTAAGACTGAGCTAAAGGCATTTTGTAGGCTTTTAATAAACACATGTAGAAAGAATAAACTTTAAAAATTATTAATCTTTGAAGAAAATTTCAATCTAAACTTTCTGAATTACATTTACCCTTATAAGTACTATAAGAAAGAGCCTTGTAAATCAAAATTACACAGTTAGTGTTTTAATGAATTCTCTGAAAGCTGATTCTATTCACTCCCTAAATCAGTTGTTTTTTTTCATGTTTTACTTTAAAAAGAAACGTATTGTGTGAACATATCAGTTATATTATCAACATTTATTTCAGCTTTTGTATTAAGGTAGTTTTTATTCTATCCTGATATTTAAAATCTTTGTGGGTCATTTAAAATTAATAACAATTCAATAGATAATAACAGTTAGTGTTTTATTGTCAAATAATAATATAGCAGAGAATTCTCATCAAACATTTGTTAAGGACTAAGACCTATGCAGAATGCTTTGTGGACATCATCTTTGCTAATTCTCATAAAACTCCATGAGAAAACACAATTCCTTCTTCATTTTTAAATGACATTCAGAAAGATTAACTAACTCACTTAGGATATTAGTAGAGCCAGGATCCAAAAGTTCTAAATGTAGAGCATTGATACTTAGCCTTTTTATCACACTTCTTATTATCATCTTAACTTACTTCTCTTCTGTGGTGTTTTACAGCAATAATTTTCTTTTTTAAAAATACTATCTGTAGTTTATGACCATTTTGCATTTTCTCTTTGACTAGTATCTATATATAGTATGTAATTTTCTTTTTTCAATTGCTGTGAATACAGACTTTGGAGGACTGTGGCCCCCTTGCAAACTCTAGTTAAGCAGCCCATAATTACTTAGCCTAGTTCTGCTTTACAACCAAATTTCCATTTGCGTATCTTGAGCTGTCTAGAATTCTCATGTATTTAGTGTCAGTTCGCCATTCCCCCAAAGTACATCTTCTATTAAAGATGATAAAGATATCTTGCATGACAGTATTTTGAGAGATAAAAATATTCATGTAAAGGTTGTGCTTGTCCCAAAAGATTGATTTTTATATTAAAAATAAAATAAAACATTGATTCTTAAACCTATATGAGGATTAAATTATTGATTTGGATTAAGAACAAACATCAACAGTTCCATAATTTTATTGCTTCTGAGGTTCCATTTCTCACTTAGAAAATCAAGTTAATCTCTTAGAAATGCTGTATGCAGGGTCCTTTCGCATTTACAGAAGTCAAAGCTTATGATACTTTGGGAGTTGTAGTGACTCTTATCTCTAAGCACCACAAAGTACCATAAGTAGATTGTGCTGTTGCTCGCCTTCATTGCCTGATTATCCCAGCGTCTCATCAGAAGAATAACATTTCAAGATTGGACTATAGCCAACTCAACTCTAGCCAACTCAAGACACTAAACCAGGGAAATAATTTTAGAGTACATTTATGTTCAAAAACAGTCTAGGGATTCTTTTCAACAAGTTAGATAGCTTATAACTTTTAAACTTCTTATTTAAAAAAAAAGTAAATAATTGAGTCAGAAAACCAAGGTACATACACTCAGTACTTCTTCATAGAAGCCCAAGTGACCAAAGGACCCAATTAGAAGACAAAGGCTAGGTTGTCATCCCAGCTAGTTTCACCACATTCCAGCCAGAGCACATTAGTTACACAAGTCCCCTCTTTGTATCCATGTGTTGCATTTGTAAAGGTACATTTTGAAGTTTCTTCTGATTGTCATGAAGTGCTCTTATGACCACGTGATGTAACAGATATGAAAATTTGAGGATAATTGTGGAACAGTATATAATGCAGTATGTCTCATAATTTGTTTTGTATCTTCCTCACAAAAGTTAGACCCTGCTAGCCCTTTTTCTGATTTTGAAAGCATGTCATTTTTTTAGGATGAGTTTTATCTGAGCAGCATATTCTTATTTTATGGGGTCATGACCATCTCATTCCATTTCACGGGGCTTCAATTTTTTACTTCTTCCTCCACTTTGTTTCAATAAACTGCTTAAAAAGTAGAATACTTAAGGGCAAATTAATGTAACAAGCTTACCAAATTTGGATCGTTTTATATATTACATCATTCTGTGATCAGTTTATGTAACAATAACAGAATATATTAAAAATAATAGCTAGTAGAATACACTTTTGAAAACTAGCTGCAGCCCACTGTGCTATGTAATGAATATGCATTATCTCATGAGCCTTTTATTTCCTTTTTTGCAGATTTAAGGATTGAACTCATAGCTGACTTCAAATTCTGTTTTCTGACCCAAAGTTTTCACTGACTCAGTTTCAGGGAATGAGGCTATTTTTTTTTTACAGTGCATCGTTCTTGTGTGTTATGGTAAAAATTTTTGAAAACTATACTTCCCTAACTTGTCCTCAAATGCTTAAAATAGTGTATCTGAAATATTTTCTAAAATACATGTTTTTTGAGACTCATATTTATGTACTGTTCCAAGTTTTATGTGCAAACTATAATAAAACTTTATTCATTTAAGAAGCATTTTTAATTTTCAAAATAATAAAAATATGTGAAACAACAAGGATTTTGTTTATTTTCAAGTACATTTAAATTTTGTTGTATTTCTGAAAGTTACAAAAAATCTGAAATACATTGAAATATATATATATATAATATATATTAAACTATATCCCTAATCACACAAGATGGAAGTAAAATGCAACACTACAAACTTTCAGTTTTGGAACTTAAATTTGGTTCAAAATAGCAAAAAACAGGATTTATTAACTTTATCTTAAAATTTATATTTTATGAATAGAAATACTGAGGTGGGGAATAGATTGACTACCTGGCTTTTTTTTTGTTGAGACAGGGTCTCACTTTGTAGTTCAGGCTGGCCCTGAGCTCACTATGTAGTCCAGGCAAGCCTCAAACTCAGCAGTCCTCCTGCCTCTGCCTCCCAAGTGCTGGGTTTACAGGCGTGAGCCACCATGCCTGGCGACTACTGGCTTTTTAATCCAAATTTGATTACCATGAAGCATAATACCTGACCTCATTGTGCCTCTTTCTACACATGTATTAAAAGAAAATATTATCACTCTGATGAAAAATAGACAACAAACAAAGAGCAAAGTTATATTTCACATTCAATCAAAATTTACATAGTGTGTCCCCAGAGATCTGGAAATTCTTTCTAAAATTATACATAGACCATTCATTTGTAGTCAGCTTTCCATGTTAATGGGTTTTCCACGAACATTTTCAACCAAACTCAAATAAAAATAGAAAAAAGAAATAGCATCTGTACTAAACATACACAGTCTTTATTTTCCTCATCATTGTTTCCTAAATGATACAGTATAACAATAATTCAACCTGTATTAAGGAATATGTAATCTAAGGATGATTTAAAGCATATGAGAAAATTTCAGAAATTAAGTGAAAATACTAACTTACATTTACATAAGAGACTTGAGTACCTGAAGGTCATTTCTCCTGGAAATGATCTCGTGGACCCAATCTCCTACAGACACTGAGGGCTGACTATGTTTCCTTTTTAGAATATAATTCTTTTTGCCTACCTAATAAGCAACTAGATGTTTGACAAATTCAATAATATACTAATCCTAGAAATAACTCATCCCATAACATCCAACAAAGGAATTTCCCAATATATAAAATGGTTGAATAAATATTTACTGCAACAGTAAAATTTGAAAACAGGCTTGTTCTCTTTTGAAGAAAAAGTATAATCAAATGTATGTATACCTATGATGATTTATGTTACACAAGTAACTTGAATTTATAATCCTTGGTGTTTTGAAAAATGTTTTCTTCTTGCAATGTTTCTCATTATCTTTGAGTACCTTGACATTTAATTCATTGTACATTTACTGAAAGACTACTCGGTCTTAGTTTCTGACTATACAAAGCTGGATAAAGCATTTTCACAGTCTTCTGTGAGTTCGAAGTAACAGAAGATGCAACCAGTACAATAATGTGCAATAATGGCGGCCACTAAGGCAGAAAGGACCTCTTTCCTGGCTTACAGAACAAGAAATGTGTGGGATAAGGTGCAAAGCTAAACAGAGTAGACTATTGTCAGTAAAAACACAAGGGAGGGAAGTTTAGAACTTATGGAAGTATTTGGTAATCTGAAAAAGAGAAATTCAGAAGCAAGAAGAAAGTGTAATGGAGTAAAGAAATTGCAGCTTGAATTGCCAGAGGTAGATTTCTTTCAGAAAGTGCTTTGTTAAGGAGTTTAGCTTTTATCCTATAAATGAGTCATCACAAAATGCCTGTTACTAGGGAAAAATTTGATTTTATCTTTATTTCTGAAAGATAATCGTATCCACAATATAGAGAATAAATATAAAATTATGCATTAAAATCAGTAGTTACATAGTACAATTTATTTTTTAGATTCCTGGATATTTTTCAAATAGATCAGGATGCTTCCTGTGTTTTTGAGCTACCAAAATTGACTTTAGATTTTAAGAACTGTTCATCTCTCTCTCTCTCTCTCTCTCTCTCTCTCTCTCTCTCTCTTTGATCTTAAATATTATCTCCAAGAAAGTCTTCCTCTTACGCCCAAGCTATTTTTATGCAATAATAGTAATGTGCTTGACACCAGAAAAAATTTCACTTATTTTTCTCCAGGCTCAGGCTTGGCTGACTACAGTGAATGTTTGCTGCTAGGCTTCCCACCTTGAATTCCTTCTTTTCCCATTGCCAAGAAACTGTGTGTCCAGCAGGTACATTATGTGTTTCTAGAGAAATTCATTTCATCCTTGGATCAAGCATAGAGAACTCATGAAGACTAGGGGACATATCACAGTACTGTGTTCCATCTTCCTGGTGAAATCACTTGTTTACAAGTGAGAATAGGCTCAAGGTAGTCCAATCAGACTGGATTTCAGACATTTTTAGGAAAAAATTAGACAAAGTGAATTCAATTTTCTTTTCCAATGTATATCAAGAAGGCATCTAGAGCTAAAAGCAACTGGCAGCTAATATGATGACAGATAGGAAGCTTGCTGAGGAGGGAGATGAGAAGAGAAGAAAGAGATGGAAGGAAAGGAATCAAGTCCTAATATACAATTGGACTCACTGGTCCAGACTCCATTTAAGCTAGGTTCTCTCTGGCCTCTTCTATTACATGAGACAATAAAAACTTTCTGACTGTTAGGTTATACTGACTTAGCTTTTTTTGTTATTATTTATGACTAAAACATCCTAGCTATTAACTATCAGGATTTTGTGGATTGTAGTATTATGTGCTATTGGTTAGGTATATTCTCAGACTTTAGTTTCTGTGAAGGAAGTGTTTCATGTTATTTAAGAATAGTCATACTAAATATTTAGTGATTTTCATATTCCCCTCTGATATAGTCTTGAAATTGTGCAAAAATAAATATAGCATTCAAATATGATATCAATGTTATTTCATCATTTTAATTTAAAGAGAGAAAAAGGAAGAAAACCTTTTCCTAGACCCAGAAGTTAAACTCTATGTTGGAATGAGAAGACAATTAGACTGAAAAATAGGTAGATAGAAATTTATAACAGCTATAGTTTTAAATTCTCTTTTGCAGTTTTTAGAGTAAGCCAAGATCTGTAGCTCACTTTAAAATTATTGACTTTTTAGATTCTTCTAGACAACTTCATTTGGTTTCCTGATAGCCTCAGGAAGTATTTTTCAACATAGTGCTTGAGAAGAAACATAAAGTAGGCAGCAAAACTTTTCAGCAATCTCAGAGCACACTACTGAAGGAACCAAGGAAAAGCGACTATATGGCATCGTAAAGACAATTTTAACATGCACGTGGGAAGCATTGCTCAGCTGCCGGCTCTCGGCTGTCTCAGGTTTAGGCTTAAACAACTATTGTTGAAATTCAAGGCATTTTTCTTTTTTTTCTCTCTCTATAAGCATGCTGCAAGGTGCAGCCACAGATATGCATATGATAAGGGATATCATTATTGCAGACCCTGATTTAGTTCACTTGGGTTAAGGTCTGAAGATTTTATAGTGTAAGAAAGTTCTCAATTGATACATATCCACCTACCAACATTTGAGGATTATAATTACACCAGTCCTTACAAAGTTAATGAATACCTCCTTAATCGACCCTTGACTGTAGTACTGCATTGGAATCATGGAATGTTCAAGTGGGGGCTAACTGAGAATTTCACAGTAACTGATGCATTCTATGTCAGAAAAAAACTGAAGTCTTTGGGGAGGGAACCCTGGCCAATCTCCGCATTCTCTTACCAGGCAGCTCTCCAGAGAACAGTTGTTCCTCTCGTTGTTCAAAGCCTGGGATGTTATTGGCCTTTTTGCAAAATACTCTCCCTTCCTCCTGCTATGAACGCTACAGCCCCCGCCTCTGTTGGAGCAGCAAGTGGACTAGGCGGGAGCAGTCTGCTCTGCAGATTTTCTAGCTCTTTCCTTTTGCTAGCAGAGCAGTCCTTTCTCTGCCACGTGTGGGGGAAGAAGGAGAGATGAAGACTCAGTCCCAAGTGCAGACTCTAGGAATCACCCTCCTCATCTATTTCAGCACAAGGGCAGGTGGTGCTATGAATGAAATATAGCCTCCCTGATACATAAGTTGCCGTAGACACATAGATTCCTTGAGAGATGAGACTAAACTTAACATGAACACTCACTATAAATGCTCTGAAAGCACGTACTGTATTCTCAGTATTACCAAAGCAACAGAAGATGACAGATCCCAAAAAAGGTATTTATCAATTGAATGATTTCTTACTTTTCACAAAACTTGCAGAGTGTTACATATAATTTTATCATCTAAAGACTCTTTTCTTTTGTTAGTTACATTTTAAAAGTACTTCATAGAATGTCTAATTCTTTCAATGTTCTGTTCGTTTGTTTCCAACACTAAACTTTGTGGCTAGTCATTGAGATACCTCTTTTGTGCTTCAGTAAATCAAAATAAAAATATGACATGTGTTCCAGATTTTACTACCCAAGTCTAGAGTTTGTTACCCCACGAAGGCACCCCTGAGACCCATCAGACTGGAACGGTTTTCTGCCACATGGCTCAAGAAGTGGGACTGATGGTGTAACTCAAGCTGCCTCAGAACTGAAGCATGCTGAAAATCTAAGGCATCGCCCAAATAAATGAAAATTCATTTGGGGGCAAGTTTTGCTTCCTAAAATGGAAGTATAGGCAAGATCAACCATGTCAAGAATTCAATTATACAGAACAGTAACTGTCACAAAGTGAAGCTTTGACTCAGTTTACTTATAAAAAATCATGAACCTTCTGAGTGTCTTTATATCATTCTCCTATGTGAAAGATTATTTTTCTGCATTCAGGTGAAATTCTCTGCAGATTCCTAATAGCTTTATAAGGTCCCCACCTCCTATTCCCTGATAGAAAGGTAAGATGGCTGAGAAAACTTGGTATTTCTCTTGCTCCAATCTATTGTCAGAGAAAGCTGATCCTTCTATTATAGTTCATGGCTCCAAAGGTCATCTGCAAGTACTAAGCCCAGTGGTGCACTTTCAGTCCTCATTTGACAGATCTTCAGATTTAACGTGGTTGTGTAATGCTTCATGCTGAAAACACTCACTTTGCCTAGCTCACAGAACAACATATCACCTTTGCTTTAGTCTCTCCTCACTGGCTACTGATTCTCAACTTCTCCTGGTTTTTCCTTACATCATGTCCAACCTCTACTTTAGGACCCTTCACAACTCATCCTTAGATCTCTCTCTTCCCACTCTAAAGTCATGTCAGGGATAAAATTAATATATTTTCTTGGTTTTTATTATAATTTTGTGATCACTAATTTCAAATATGTCTCCAGTTCACCTCTCTTTCACTCAAATTCCAAGTTCATTGATCTAACCATCTACTCAACATTTCAAGTTAATCTAAGCTCTAATGTTTTCAGAGCCTACTCATCTCTCCCTCCAATGTGTTTTTCTTATAATGCCAGGTGTGGTGGTACAGACTCTCAATATTTAGGAAAATAGGCATTTCATTATTCAAGTTACTTGAGGTCCAAATCATTCTTTCTCATGTTTAGCATTTCTCTTTCTTT
>PVIC010012803.1:0-26409 GCA_004025085.1 Thryonomys swinderianus | reverse complement strand
ATCCCCTCTAGCACTGACCATCAGACTTCATATGTATATTTATGTTTGTGTCTTTTCAGAACATAAGCTCCATGACAATAAAGATCTGCCTTTTCATTCACTGATGTGTCTATTCCGCATCAGATAATCCATGAATGTTTGCAGTGAAGGAATGAATGAATAAAACTACACTTAAGTATAAAATACATAATAATAATGTCCAAACATGTGTTCATTTATTTAAAAAGATTTCTCCTCAACTTGACCCTTTTCATCCACTTCAATATGAAGAATACTAAAAATTGAGCAAAATGAATATCCCTCAACTTTTCACAAATATCACAGCTTTACATTTTCTCTGTCCTGCTCATCCTATGGAAAACTAAACTCTACTTGTATGATATACATAAATTTAAATTGAAAGTAGTTCATTCATTCATTCATTCCTTCCTTCCTTTCTCCCTCTCTGTCTCTCTTTTGATAAAGTTTTGTTAGCTCTGGCCTTTACCTTCTTTGAGTATTATATACATTGATTTGTTTCCTTTCAGCAGCACCACAAAGGGATTTCACCTGGTACACAACCACCCTATGATCACCTATCTTTGGGTCATCTCTCAAAGTGCAATGTTCAGGCACACAACACGAGTACGTTCACAAGTAGCCATTTCTCCATGTAACATAAATTATGAAGAATTACTAATGGTCCTAAGAATAAATGTACAATCTGAGTTCCCATATTTTATTTTCAAATATCTTAGACTGAGAGAATGAAGTATACTGTAGAGCTTTTCTATTATTTTATTCATTAACTTCATTGACACATTTTATGATCACATTCATCATTGGAAATTTGTACCTGTACATGATATATCTTGGTTCTTATTTTTTCCCATTCTCTCTCTTGAACCTCTCCTCCCCTCCTTATTTACAAAAGCTTTTTCCCCATTTTTCCTTCTTTCATTTTCTCTCCCCACCCCCACATCGATGGTTCCCCTTCCATTTCCTACTTCACAATATCTATTATACGTTTCAGTCGTCATTTACACTTTCAGCTTCTCACACCAAAGAATCAATTCACACCAAAGAATCGAAGTATTTATATGCATGTCCTACTTATTTCATTTAAGAGTGTAGCATCATCTTTTTAGCTATAAATGTTTATCTTTCTTTATGGCTGAATCTATTTTACTTTTTAAAAAGCACATCTTATTTATCCAATCACAAGTTTATGAGCATTTGAGCTGTTTCCAAGGCTTAGCTATTACAAACTGTGCCACTATAAACATGGGTGTGCATACATCGATGTGGTATGATGCTTTTAATTCTTTCAGAAACATACCCAGAAAGAGAATAGCTGAGGGTCACATGGGACCTCTAATGCTAGCTTTTTGAGGAATCTTAACACAAATTTCCACACTGGTTACATCAGTCTGCTCTCCCAGCAACAACAGAGAAGGATTCCTTCCTCCCCATAGTCTCACCAGCATTAGTTATTGGTTGATTTCTTGATAGCAACCATTCTTTGTAGAGTGAGATGGAATCTCAGCATGGTTTTCATTTGCATCTTTTGAATGACCAGTGTTGTTGGACATTTTTTATATATTTATTTGCTGCTTCTACTTCATTGCAAACTTCATTTGAAAAAAGTACATTTATTTCAGATGCCCATTTTTGGAATGTGTGTTTAAATTTGAGAAGCCTAATTTTTTAAAGTTTTTTTCTATATTCTAGATAGTATTTCTTTGTATGAGGAACAGTTGGTAAATTTTGTACCCACAATTTGTGTTGTCTTTTCATTCTGTTGATGGTTTCCCTTGTTGTGCAAAAGATTTTTAATGAGACTGCAGTTTTGTTTTCTGTACTTGTCCCTGCACAAGCGAGATTTTGTTCATAAGGTCTTTCCCTATACCAATGCCTCCAAGAGTTCTACCTAACTATCTTCCAGTAAGTTTAATATTTCTGTTTTAATATTTAGGTCTTTGATGAATTTTGATTTTATTTTAATGCATAAAGATGTAGGTCTAATTTTAATCTTTGGAAAATTGAAACCCTGTTTTTCCAGCACTACTTACTCTAAAAGAGTCTAGACGACTTTCTTCCAGTGAATGTGTTTGGCCACCTTCTTTTAACCTATGTACATTTGGCTCATCTAGATGTTAAAGACTTGTGATTTTGTGTGTGTGTGTGTGTGTGTGTGTGTGAGAGAGAGAGAGAGAGAGAGAGAGAGAGAGAGAGAGAGAGTCTTGCTTTGTAGATCAGGCTGGCCCTGAACCCACTATGTAGCCCAGGCAAGCCTTGAACTCAGCAATCCCAAGTGCTAGGATTACAGGCATGAGCCACTATGCCCAGCATTGTAAAGATTCACGATTTTATTTTTATTTTCTCATTAAAATAAAATTTTCGTGGTTTTTTTTTTTTTTTTTGAGACAAGGTCTCGCTTTGTAGTTCAGGCTGGCCTGAACTCACTATGTAGGCCAGGCAAGCCTCAAACTCAGCAATCCTGCTGCCTCTGCCTCCCAAGTGCTGGGATTACAGGTGTGAGCCACCACACCCGGCACTGTGGTATGTGGTGTGGATTGCTGGTGGGCGTGAGTCACCGCACCCAGCATTATATGTGGTTACTGGGGATTGAACTCAGGACCGTTGCATTTGTGAGGCAGGTGCCGGAACCACTGAGCCAAATCTCCAGCCCCTAAAATAAAATTTTAAAACTTTATATAAAAATCTTTAAGTGAACTAGACTCCTCCGTAGACCAGTGCCAGAGAAGAACCTAAACTGTATTGACTACCAAATGTACTGCTAGAGAAGAGGGTTAGATATTCATTACTTATTACTGAGCTGGAAATTAGGAAAAGAACTTCCTTATGAGGAGGGGTTATGGGTCACTGAACCAAGCAAAAAATGAGTTGACTATCAATTAAATAATCATACTTAAACTTGTGCAAAAAGTGCCTATGAGCTCCCCCCAATGAGCCTCCAGTGTTGCTGGAATGTGCAATTAATAGTCATGTAAAATTAGAAGAATGGAAAAGTAATATAAGCTGCAGTACAGTCTATAATATCTAAGAATATCATGACCCACCTCTTAATAGAGCTTAGAGCTAATATTTACATTTTCATTATTTACTTAAGGGTTTATGTAATTCATTGGTTAATAACTTAGATCTGTGTCTTCAAAATTATTCTTTCTGAAAGTAGGTCATGAACAGTATTTTTAGGGCCAGTGAATAGATCAAATTGAAATATTTATTAAAATTATATAATATAAATTCAACAGCAAACAACTAAAATAAGTACTTTTCTTGTGATGAAGGGAAAGCACACTTTTCAAACTCTTTTCTTAGGTCATTACTGACCACAAAATCAGTACGTATAAATACAGTATCATGAATGCTGAAATTTTGCTCCATGAGCTTTCAACTAGAAAACTCAAACCATCTTGCCTTAGAATGGTCTGTTACATTCTACTCTACCTTATAAAAAGAAAAATCAGAGAATTATTGTATCTTAAAATTTGAAGTTTGAACAAAAAGAATCACAATGATATTCAATGCTTGCAGGTAAGATATCAATGATTTGGTAGTCAAAATCTACTGTTTCTGATAAGGACTCAACATGCTATCCCTGTAGTACATTTTTATTGATCATGTTTCTACAACTTTTCTTACACATAGGTGTTATTAAAAAAGAAATAAAAAGTGAGAATACTAAAGAACAGTTTGCAAACCAATAGATATATTAATTCCAGTGAAATGCAATTCCTTTCAGTTAAGAAAATTATATAAATTTCCGGATTGTATAGAATCAATTTTGTAAATTTATGTACAATACCAATATAGAATCATTTTGTTTTACATAAACACATACTGCCAATTTTTAAATGTCAAAAAATAGAACTAAAAGTTTGAATTGAACATCTTGGTATATTCCTTCTTTTATTTGTTTGTATCATTATAATTTAAAGCTTTATCACATAATATATTTTAAATTTACCTCATCTTGCCAGCCGTGGTGGCTCACGCCTATAATCCCAGCACTTGGGAGGCAGAGACAGGAGGATTGCTGAGTTCGAGGCTTGCCTGGCCTACATAGTGAGCACAGAGCCAGCCTGAACTACAAAGTGAGACCCTGTCTCAAAAAAAAAAAATTACCTCATCTTATTCCATGCCATAGCCATTATCTTAATGAATACAATAGGAACATGGATAAAGAAGTTGAATGCCTCTGTTAGTATTTCTTCCTGACTCTACTACCTAGCTTGCTTCTGTTCCTGTGTTATAATCCATCTGTGAGTAAGGGTATCAGAAAGATGACTTGACAACTAAGAGTAACGACAAATACATACTGAACGTAGGCAGTGCTAGCACTCTGTCCATGTTCTAGAGACCTTATTTCTAACATATACCAATTTTTAAGTTTGCCATTTAGTAGACAATGCTCAAAAGTCTCTGCAGAGCAACCAGGAGGGCTCAACAGAAGTGCATTGGAGAACTTGGGAGAGCTATGTTTACCACTCAGTACAGCAGTGGTTGAACACTTTAATAATATGAGTGGTCATGGCAGGGGGGACAGTGTTGTACACTCCTATGATGTCCATTAACACATTCCACAAGTACTTAGTAAGTTCACTACAATATTCTTTAATGCACTTTTAATGCAACCTCTATTTCTGACGATTTATAGAATGGAGAAAAAATACCTCACTGTCAATAAATAAAAAACTCAATGAACTCCATTCCCCTGTAAGGATTACCTTCTCATTATTATCTTTCCATCTGTAAAAGTATTTTATCTTTCAGACTAAGAATGTCCTGATCACCATCCTATCTATCTTGTCAATTCTGAACTTGAAATATCCTTTTCAAATTATTGTCTTCATTTCTATGCCCTTCAAGCACTTGCATCTCTTATTTAGATGACTTTATAGCTCTAACTTGCCTTTTTTTTAACCAGATTACCACTTCCCATTCATTGTTAAAAATAAATTCTTTCTCTTCACAACTTTAAAGATTCTGAATTGATCAAAAACTCAATTCAAATTTCCACACCTCTAACTTACTACTTACCAACTGACCTTTTCATTCTCATTTTGTGCCCATCCCCACACATCCTATCAGCCTTTTCATCAATTCCTATTTCCTGATTTAAATTAAAGTTTTCAACCTTTACTCCTTTGCTTATACAATCTTCTCTTGGAAAGACCCTTTCCTACTCCTTTTCTGACAAATCCCTTGGCATTAACCTCCCCAAAGAAAACATTCAAGTCCTTCCAAATAAAAGTTAATCTGTTTCTGGTAATACGGTACATAGTTCTTTGTACTTGCTTTGAACATAATCAAATTTAACCTTGTTTTACTACTATTTTGGTTCATAGATCTCAAGATTTTTGATATCTGGAATTCTGTCTTATACCTTGTTTCATCTAACAGAGTACTTTGAGTAATATGTGCTCAATAAGTATGTACGGAGTTAGCTTCAAGTTTCACATCAAAACATAGTTCATGAGTTAATACTTCCAACTTGGAGGATGAAACAACCTCTCCTCTGGACTCAGAGTGACCGTGTCAGTCACTACTTATGTACAAACTCTAATCAACTGGGAAGGACTAACAACTTAGTATTGTCAAATATTTCGAAGCTATACATGTATTCCATAAAACTGTTTTGCTTAATGAGTAAAATAATGGATGCAAGGAAATCTGTACTCTATGAATTAGATAACAAAAAATATCAAACTAAATATTTATTTTGCTATCCTGTCTTGTGTTTATCTGTTTATCATTCTTCTGGCCCATAGTCACCTTGCAAACTGAGCTGAAAGTCAGAGTGATGATTGAACTTCACTGTTAACTTGTTTGGCTTAGGAGCTTCCCAAGTAGTTAATGAACCACACTTTTGAGTGTGTCTGGGTGGGTTATGGAGGTGTGACCTTGACTACTATATACAGTCACTCTCCTTTTCTTCTCTAGTGCTATTCCCCTCCTTTGCTTCCTAGTTAATGTGAAGTAGTTTTGCTCCACTATGTTCTTTCTGCTATGATGTTCCTTCCTTTGAACCAGCAATCATGAACTGAATCCTCTGAAAACATGAGCCACATAAATCTCTCTTCCTTTAAATTGTGAATGTTGAATATTTTTTTCCAGCAACTGGAAAGCTAATATATAAGGTCTGGCTTCATAGTGTGGAAGGTTAAACAACAAAATTGAATTGTCTTTGTAAAGGATGTGAAGTGCAATTCAAGATGCACTTTAAATTCAGTTCAAAAGAAATGTACTGTTGCTAACTTTGTGAGCATTACAAAGGAAGACATGCGACTTGCCATGAAGATTCCTATAATCTGTTGATCTCTGTGCCAAGAACAACTGAAGTCCAGAAAACACAACAAACTTTTCTGAAAACTATTTTTTAAAAATAAAAGAGGCTGGGCTGGAGGGTTAGCTCAGTGGTTCCGGCATCTGCCTCACAAGCGCAAGGTCCTGAGTTTGATCCCCGGTGACCACATACAGTGCTGGGTGTGGAGACTCACGCCCACCAGCAATCAATGCCACATACCACAGTGCTGGGTTTGGTGGCTCATGCCTGTCATCCCAGCACTCGGGAGGCAGAGACAGGAGGATTGCTGAGTTCGAGGCTTGCCTGGGCTACATAGTGAGCTCAGAGCCAGCCTGAACTACAAAGTGAGACCCTGTCTCAAAATAAATAAATAAATAAATAAATAAAATAAAAGAGGGTGGACGTGAAAGCTTCACAAGATGTCCACTGATCTATTTCTATTTGTTTGGAGTAAATTGGTGCTCTAGTTAAGCATTTCTTGAACATTTTTCATATGACAAGTAGTTTTCTTAATGAAGTCAAAGTTTAATAAAAAAAAGCCACTGTCCATAAGAAATTTAAATTTCTAAACACTTTCATATTTTATTTCCATATAAATAAAATTTAACAATTACTTATTTGCTGTGATATCAGTGATAATACAGACTAAATCATTTACAGAGGACCTCCCAAGAGCTTAAAGTCTAATCTTAATGTCTAATTCAACTTGCTTGTCACCCCGTTACTTGGGAGGTAGAGGCAGGAGGATTGCTGAGTTTGAGACTTGCCTGGGCTACTAGCTCAGAGCCATCCTGAACTGCAAAGTGAGACCCTTTCTCAAAAACAAACAAACAAAAACTTGCTAATGTCCAGTATACAAATTCTGCAACATATGCCATTCATAAAAGCAAAACGCAAAATTCTGTGCAATTTACATAAAGGTAATTATACAAAGTACTCCTTTTTTATTTATTCAATGTGAGACATATACTTGAAACCTGTTAATTTTTTTAAAACCATCAGTAATGCAATATTCACTTTAAAAATTTTCCCACATAAAGGAACTTATTTATTTTATTTTATTTTTTGTAAATTTTCAACAACTAGCAGAAGCAGCAAACTGTCTCAATACCGTACATCATTACCATGTTTAGCTTATTTAAGTAACAATGGAACTTGATTAACAGTTGCTATCAGAGTTTACAATCCCGATGACACATGCATATTTTAGGCACATGGTAAATATTCCACTATAAAATAAAGAATTATATCGAATTGCATTTCTCTAATTAAATTCTGTATGTTTTACTTGGATGTGTGTACAATGCAATTTGTATACAATGATAAGTAAAACGTAACAGTTAATTTTGGGAGCTATTGCTGTAAAAATGTGTTATCTTTTATATATATCACAGCATTACTTATTATCTGCTTCACACACAGCATTTTGCCTTTGATTTACGCAAACAACTGTAAATGTTTTATATATTTGTGAGGAAGTGAATGATATTAGACCATCAATCCATGGGGACTGCAAATCAGGGGGAAAAAAGGCTATTACATTTCAGGAGCTGTTAAATCAGTTGTGCCCCCTGGCTGATTTTGTCAGCTATATTTGCTGTGGGTAAAACCGTCGATGCCTGGAATACTGGAGTGGCCCTGAGAGTGTTGGAGAGTAAATAGCAGCAGAGTTGTAAACTACACCACACATCTCACACTTACCGCATAAGCCCAGCTTACACTTTCCTCTGAATAAATCCAGCAGCTTTAAAAAGAGCAAGAGAGAGAAATAAAGGAAAGGGGAGGGGAAAACACAGCAGAACTCGTCTATTCCTTCTGTCACTGCCTCTAGCTTCAGGCCCTCAGCAGTCTGCCAACAGGACACTGTTCTGCCAGTTGTAAATTTTAATTGGCCATCTGGGGAAAGCACAAACCACTGACTAGAGATTAATCAGCAAATTAACCCAGGCATAATACACATTTCCCAGTGGACCCAAAGCTGCTCTAGGCTGGGGCAGAGCAGACTAGGATGCTGGAGAACCTGCGTAGAGTGCTGTTACTGCTTGCTGCATGCAGTAGAACATCCTCTCAGCGTCCCGAAATTCCCTCCTGTGTGACCTTGTTAGTGCCCCTGATTTGTATGGCAGTTGCAAAGAGCCTTTTTTTTTTAAAGTGCTAAACACAGATGGCACAGGTATTGTGATTGCTGGAGAAAGTGTTGATGAATCAGTGAAAGTGACATCTTTTCTCTGGTGGGCTATTCACTTGGTTTGCTAAAGTACCTACTGGAAGAAACAATAGTGTACCCGGGTTTTTACCAGCTCTGTGAATCACTGGAGAATTGCATTTACTTAGCCACTTTCTTGTGCTACACAGAATGCCTTTTCATAGTCTCTGTCTAGAAAGAAATTTGCAAATGATGAAGCTTTCCTCTTTGAGCCTAAGTTACAGAAAACAAGTTAAGCCAAATATCCATTTTATATAGAAGAGTGTGGCCTTCGCTCTTTGAAGAAGGCATTCCACTTGGGGATGTCCCCTGAGCTAAGACGGACAGTGGATAAGCACTAAAGGAAGAACATATTAAAGTGATAAATCCCTTTAGAAAATAAAAACTGAGGATCTGGTAGCAAACTGGAAGTGATTTTGATAAAAATAGACTGAAAGGACTTTGTACAGGAAATAGACAACACAGTGTTTAGAATAAACACTGGGAAGGCTTTGAGCATTATGATAAGCAAGGATCTTTAGGACACATAATAATGAAGACTCAGATGGTAGTGGCTAGCAAATAAACTGGATAAACGACTAGGGGGATCTAAAGGCGATACACTTGGGGCACATGGGGGAGGAGCAAAGATTTCCTGTTTTGTTTGTTGACAGTTGCATTTCCAAATTTAGTAAAATATTTAGGGCAGTAGCATATAGTAGACATTCAGGTTGTTTTTTTGTTTTTTTCTTCTTTTTTAAAGACTGGGTCTCACTTTCTAGTTCAGGCTGGCTCTGAGCTCGCTATGTAGCCCAGACAAGCCTGGAACTCAGCAATCCTCCTGCCTCTGCCTCCCGAGTGCTGGGATTACAGGTGTGAGCCATCACGCCTGGCACTGTGATGTGTGGTATTGATTGCTGGTGGGCGTGAGTCACCACGCCCAGCATTGTATGTGGTTACCGGGATCGAACTCGGGACCTTGTGCTTGTGAGGCAGGCGCCAGAACCACCGAACTAAATCTCTGACCCAACATTCAATATTTTTAACAGAAGAGACACATCCGATTTCAATATTAGGAGCCACTGCTACATTAGACATGCCTCCTGTGGCCTTTGTGTCACATGGTCCAGGCTGGATGGGGAGTAGTGGCATGGTGAAGGTCCTGACACACAGTACCCCTGAGGCACTGTCATCTGGCTCAAAGACCTTGAACAAAATATAGATTGGTTGGTTCCTGGATTCTTTTCCTGGGAATTTGGAACTAGGTCCTTGAATAATAAATAACTTGGTCAGTAGGCAGTGAAATTTGTGGCATAAAGGTTGTGTTGAAAAAGACAAAGTGACAGCTGCTGTGATTTGAGATTATGTGTAAGAAGAGTAAGCTGATGTGTTGAGAGACAAGAAAGGAGCCAATTGCTGAGAGATGCAGTGAAAAGCAAGGGCGACATTTCCTAGACATGAAAAGGAGTCTTTGTGTTTCTCTTCTTTCTTACTTGAAGCTTACCTCTCCTTTATTCCTGGTCTCCGACTCTATGAGATCTGAACAAGCTTATGTGGCCTTCCAATTGTTGCAATCTACAGATCTTTGGCCACAACAATAGCAATAGCTCCATCACAAACCAATGCCCTGGCAATACAAAATTAGTAACTTTCCCACCATCCCCTACTACTAGACAGTGCACAGGATTTAGGAATCCCTAAGCATGCCGGTCATTTTCAGGAATACAGGTAATGTGGATTACTTTCTATAGCTCTGTTGTGACCTACCCACTAAATCACCCAGACCCATTCCACCTGCCTCTGGCAAAATAGATAGACTCTTTCCTTTCACAACCAGGTATGGATTTCTTTCTGTTTTATTACATTATTGCAAGCAATGCTGTCTGCCAAACCTCATGCCCTTAAACTGAAATGGCTTCTGGGCAAGCACTGGATTATCTGTGACAGTAAATCAGTCAATATGTGTGGCCCAGAGACCACAGCAGTTAAATGGATGTCTCTGGCTTCAGGTGGAAACATCTCTCAAACATCCAGTTCAACTCTGAATAAGACCTTCTGAAAAGATTTTATTTAAATAGTATATTAAATCACCCAGCAGTTTATTGTGAAGTTTATATGGAATATAAAGGTATAAGAAGATAATAGAAAGCAGTTATGAATTAAACACTGCATGCAATAACCTCTAAATGAAAAATAGTCTTTTTAGTATTTATAATATTCTTTCTAAAAACATTTAAGGTTTTGAAATTTCTGGTCTCTACTCACTGTTTCTAATGTGAATCCTCTAACTATGTTTACTGTACCCAAAAAATAAACCCTAACACAACAGTTGTTAGAGAGTGTTGTCAGTATTTTCACTGGTGGGTGGATTTATCTCCTCTGGGAGGGATATGATCCAAAGGTTAGAACAGGCTCAGGCAAATTCAGCTCAGTGTGTTTGGTCTCTTCTGAATTATTCCAAAGCCTTACTGTCTAGCTTTAACTCTACTCCTACACTTCATGTTTTCATATTATATCATGTGTGTATAATATATATATGAGAGAGAAAGAGAGAGAGAGAGAGAGAGAGAGGATAAAAGATCCCCTATTCTTGTGCTTCTTTTGCCAACATAGCTTTCCATATATATGTGCCATATATTTTAAAGAAATAAAGAAGTAAGTATATGGCAATATTTTAGTGCATATATTTTCTTCTCCCAAATAATTAAAATTAACTTGCCACTTTATATTTATATTGACAATATACCTATATTGTCAACTTGATTGACTTGGATGCTTCCCAGAGCACTAGTAAAGGATACTTCTGGGTGCGTCTGGCTAAGTCACACAACATGACTTCAGGTCTGTATCTGGTGCCTAGTCCCTTGATCTTTGTCATTGTTCCCTTTCTCTGCTACCTGGTTACTATAAAATGAGCAGGTTTTCCTTGGCATGACCTTCTACTATGATGTTTCTTCTTGGATCCAACTAGCTATGAGCTAAACCTTTTTAACTGTGAGTGAGTTAAGCAGATCATTATTCCTTTAAGTTGTGGAGGTGTCAGGTATTTGATCCTAGCAAGGGAAATGCTGACTAACACAGAAAACTGACTCCAAACACACAGGATTGTGATCATATGGTTCAGAAGCCTTTAAAACTGGTTTGCAAGAAGAATTTGAAAAGATTTTGAGATATGGGCTAGAGAAGCTTTAAAATGCTGTAAACAGAGATTAGTGGTTGGTTCTACTCCAAGCTAGAAGACCAGAACACTGAAAAAGATACAAAAGACCAAGGCGAAGCTAACGAAATTTCAACTGGAGTGTCTACTGAAAAATAAACAAGAAGGTCAGCGTGTGAAGGGGTCAGTGGTAACACGGGGTCCCAGCTGCTCCTGAGGAGCACCGTGCTCTCTCCACCCTGGCCTGAGGCGGCAGGAAGCAGACAGAGGTTTACTGCGTAACACCATGGAGGGCGCGGGGGCCAGTGGCAACAAAACCACAGGGGCGGGAGGGGATGGTTGGCTTTATTGGAGATAGCGGAGCTGGTTACTCACACGCAGATTTGGCCAGTGTCTCGCTGACTGGTAGGAATCCTCTGTCTCCTTATTTAAATGTGGAACCACGATACCTCGTGCAGGATACTGACGAATTTATTTTACCAACTGGAGCTAATAAAACCCAGGGCAGGTCTGAACTGGCCTTCTTTACCATTGGAGGATGTTGCCTGACTGGCTCTACGTTTGGGGCAGTGAACTGTCTTCAGCTTTGCCCAAAGCTCACCTGTCATGATTCCAGCTGCCACTGTGTGCAGGTCATCTTCTGCACCTCCTGTTTTCTCAATGATGACACCAAATGCATTATGTTACAAACCTAGAGAACTGAGAATATTGGCCCATGGTGCCCTTTGC
The DNA here is from genome assembly GCA_004025085.1 of Thryonomys swinderianus. Classification (NCBI taxonomy): domain Eukaryota; kingdom Metazoa; phylum Chordata; class Mammalia; order Rodentia; family Thryonomyidae; genus Thryonomys; species Thryonomys swinderianus. The sequence goes on along the minus strand of PVIC010012803.1, from coordinate 14,025 downwards.
CTAGTCACCATATTCAAAATCTGCACAACTGGTTCTTCCAAATTCATTTCACTGTACTCAGCTATCCAAATATTCAGAGGCTGCTATAGCCATATTTCAAGGGGGCCTGGCTACTGCTTATCCACATGACACTGGTTGTTCATGTATATAGAATTCAAGAGTTCTGGGGTCATGAATGTTTCTACCCAGATTACAAAGGAAAGCATGAGAGTATTGGAAATGTACTGCTGATGGGTGAGTGAATGAAGCTTGAGAAAGAAGCCAATAGTGCAATGGAAACTCTCGGATGTAAGAGAAAAGAGAAATGTGGAATGTCTGGCAATGAAAACCATAGGCAGAAGGGAGAGTTATTCCAAGAGTGGGTTACAACCAGAAAGGTCATCCAAGTTCTTTTAAATTCATATTTTAATTCTACTTGCCAAGATGCTCATGGAGTGTGTTGGTCAGCTTTCCTATTGCCAGGAAAAAATATCGGATGCCCACACCTAAATGGGGAAATGGGTTATTTAGCTTCCAAATTCATAGGATTCAGTCCATGGCTAGTGGGCCCCAAGTAGAAAAATCATTACAGAAAGGCCATCTCTCCATGACCCAAACAGACACATCCATAAGTGTGCTATAATATTGTTAGTCATCTTTTAACCCAATTCAGTTGATACATCATGATAAATGGTCACATAGAGCAAAAGGGCTTAATATTTTCACTGGTGGGTATTGATTTTGCTTTGGTCAGATTCTTTTCAATGTAGTGTTTCTCCGTTTTGAAAGGGGAGCCATGTTTCAGGGGGCTTGGCTTTCGGAAAGGGTATATTTACCCTGTACCACTGTACCTTGCGGTTATGTAATTTAATTTTTTCTATTGTACAGGAGTTTGTTGCTGAGTTTCCCATGAGTTTCAGAGATTATAACTTGGAATTTTTAGGATAGTGTGACTATTCAGTCTTTGGGAAAGGGATTGGTATTGTATCATATTGGGTGAAATTGAGACCTTGTGTTTATTTGGAGATTTCTTTATGGTTTATGGAGAAGTATTTAGACATTAAGTTAACAAAAGGTGGGATGGATGGTTAAGATAAGGTTGTCAACTTGATTGGCTTGGGGACCACCAAGGAGATTAATAAAGAACACTTCTGTGTGTGTGTCTGGGTGTGTTGCTTATCCATGATTTTATTGTCTACACTGACCCTTCCTTTCTGGCATTGTTTCCCTTCTTGGATTCCTGATCACCATCAACTGATCAACTTTGTTCTGTCATGTGCTTCCACTGTAATGTTTCTGCTTTAGAGCCAATGGATAGTCAACTGAATCCTCTGAAACTCTAAGCCAAATTAGGGCATTCTCCATTAAATTGAGATTATCAGAGCTTTTTCCCAGAAGTGGGAAATGTTCCTAATACTGAATAACATTTAAAAAGAATTTTTCCTAGGATTATTTTATATAATATTGTTAAAATGTAAAACTAGAGTCAAGAAAGCTGAGACACAGAGAAATCAGATAAATAATGGGAGATTAGACACAAAATTGCTTATTAGACAGTAAACTCTAGTCAACTCTAAATATAAACATTAGATTTACTCAAATGTATGATCATTAAAATCTTTCACATCTAGCTTCCATTCCTTCTTTCCCCATTTCCCATGACATACCTATTATATTACATACCCTATTCCCCAACCACCCAAATCTTTCTTTCTGTGAAACATATCATGACTTTCTATCCCAAAGTTTCTTTCACAAACTGTATTTTTTTTTTTGAGACAGGGTCTCGCTTTGTAGTTCGGGCTGGCTCTGAGCTCACTATGTAGCCTAGGCAAGCTTCGAACTCAGCAATCCTCCTGTCTCTGCCTCCCGAGTGCTGGTATTACAGGTGTGAGCCACCACGCCTGGCACAAACTGTATTCTTTAATATTTGCCTGATCTCTTTCTTTTCTTCTTTATTTGGTAGATGACTACTACTCATTTTCAAGACTGTAGTGATATGTTACCACTGGCACAGCTAAAAGAAAACCAACAACATGGGAAAAAATATCTTTACTAACTGTTTCTCAGACAAAAGGCTACTATCTAGAATATATGAAGAACTTAAAAAAATCAGTCCCCCCAAATTTAAAGACCAAATTCAAAAATGGGCATCTGAAATGAACAGACACTTCTCAGAGGAAGAAGTAAAAGCAGCCAGGAAGCATATGAAGAAATGTTCAACATCACTGGTCACTTGAGAGATGCAGATGAAAATGACACTGAGATTTCATCTCACTCCACAAAGAATGGCTGCTACTGTGAAATTAACCAACAATAAATGCTGCAGAGGCTGCAGGGAGGAAGGAACCCTTCTCCATTATTGATGGGATTGCAGACTTGTGCGATCATTGTGGAGAGCTGTGTGGAGATTCCTCAGAAAACTAGGTCTAGAGGTCCCATTTGACCCTACTATCCCCCTTCTAGGAATATATGCAAAGGAATTTTAAAAATCACATTGGAAAGACACATGTACACCCTTGTTCATAGCAGCTCAGTTCGTGATAACCCAATCTTGGAAACAACCAAAAGCATCAACTGGAGACTGGATAAAGAAGATGTGTGTGTGTTTTTAAAAATAAAATGAAATATTCTGCCAGAAAGAATGACAAGTTTCAGTCATTTATGTGAAAATGGACATGCCTTAAGGACATATTAATAAGTGAAATAAATAGGTCACAGATATGTAAATACTGTATCTTTTCTCTGGTATTAGGTCCTGTAGATGTAAACAAGATCTAGAATGTATGATAGATTTTGTAAAATAGGAAATACTCAAAGGGAATGTGGTAGGGGAAAATAATGAGGGAGAAGAATAAATATGATTTACAAAGAAAAAGAAAGCACATGTATATAGGGGATGGGAGGTTTTAGGGAGCATAGGGATATGGGTAAAAATGAGAATTAACTCATGTCATATGCTGGTACAAATTCCCCATATTGAGAGTGATTGTGAGCTGTATATAATTTGTACCAATAAAGAATTAAATTTTTAAAAAGACTGGTTATGTTATTAGGCAAGATTTTCTTCCTTAAAAGTAATTGGTTTCTTTGTTCTCTACATACTCTACAAACCTTTTGCCTATTCAATGCTTTAGTTTGTACAGTATTTTATATTGAATCTTACTTGCCTACATGTATTTTCCCAACTAGTACATGCGTCCTTTGAAGATTAAATTCAATGCTGTCATACTATATGACATAGTATAGACAATTCAGAAACTCATAGTGAAGGAAGTTACTAATAATTATTTACAGGAGTGGTAACATTAGAGATATGCAAAGAGCTTTCATTATCTGAGTGGCTCTCAAAATGAATCTTCACTATTAATGATGATAGAAGTCTTAAGTGTCTTCTACAACTAAAGAGAACCCTTATTTTATTTATGTATTCATTTATTTTTTGCAGTAATGAAGATCAAACTTGGAACCTTGCACTTCCAAAACAGGCATGGAATCACTGAGTTGCATCCCCAGCCTTTTGAGAACCTTTATTTTAGGAGCTTCTGATTTATCAACTTTTGATTAAGTAATCCATGTACAATTAAATAAATATTAAATGTGCTGGGCATGGTGGTTCACGCCTGTAATCCCAGCACTTGGAAGGCAGAGGCAGGAGGATTGCTGAGTTCGAGGCTTGCCTGGGCTACATAGTGAGCTCAGAGTCAGCCTGAACTACAAAGCGAGACCCTGTCTCAAAAAGAATAAATAAATAAATAAATAAATAAATAAATAAATAAATAAATAAATAAATAAATAACAAATGTGAACTTGTTTTACATTACTTCATTTTTTTACTAACCTTATTGAGAGCAATATGCATATAGGTAAATACCACTGATTTAAGTGTATAATTTAATAAATGACATCTTATAACTTACAAAATATTACTATCACCTAAAAACATACTCTCTTTGTAGTCAAATTCCAACCCAATTATCCTAGGCAACCACTACCCCTGTTTCTGTATCACTTAGTTTTTCCCATTCTACAAGTTGATACAAACAGAATCATAAATAGGTACTTTACTCTGTCTGGCACAGGTGATCAGGTGTACTAACAGATCATTCATGTATTGTTAAGTGATATTCCAAAGTAGGAATATGTAACATTCTCTGTTCTCATTTAACCATAGATATGAAACAATTAAAAGAATGTTTCAGCTTCCAGGTTTCAGACCATATTGCTATAATGGTGTTATAAAAGTAATGGGAAGACTATGATGGGGCTAACAAACTAATGTAGCCAGGGTAGAACAAATGCTATCTAAAATGAAGAAGTATTTTCATTCTTCATACTGTTTTTTCTTATTAGTTTATTCAAATACACAGATTCCAACTGAAATATCCATTGATCGACCTACCACAATTGCTTTTTAAGATTAAGTTATAATTTAATTTGTTTACCATAAAATTTACCTACTAAAGTGCTACACTGTATATTCATAAGATCATACAACCATTACAATCATCTCTTTTCATCTCACTTTTTTTTTTCCGGTACTGGGGATCAAACTCGGACTCCTGTGCATCCAAGGTTGGCATGGCACCACTTGAGTTAAATCCCCAGCCCTACAATCATCTTCTTCTAAAACATATTTTCCACTATAAACAGAAACTACCTTTTTATTTACCTCCCCTTTCATCATAGGCAAATACAAATCTTTTTTCTCTTTCCACCAATTTGCTTATTCTGGACATCATTTCATGCAAGTGTAATCATGAAGCATGTAGCCTTTGTTCCTGGTTTTGTCACATACTCTCATACTTTCGAAATTCATTCATGTTGTGACATCACTCAGTACATCATTCCTTTTTATATCTGAATGATGTTATTATATGGTTATATTGCACTTTATTTTTCCCTTCATCACTTTATGGATACTTAGAGTATTTACGTTTGGGCTATTATGACTAATGCTCCTATGAACATTCATTCCTAAGTTTTAATGTAGACATATGTTTTCCATTCTCTTGTGCATATACTTCAGAGTAAATTTTCTGGGTCATAAGGTAGCTCCTCATTTAGCCTTCTAAAAAACTGTCAAACTGTTTTCCAACACTGCTCTAGCATATTACATTTCAACCATGAATATAAAATAGTTCCAATTTCTCCATCTCCAATTGTGTGGGTTCATTGTATTGTTTTGTTTTGTTTTGTTTTGTTTTGTTTTGTTTTTTGCTTTTTGAGACAGGGTCTCGCTTTGTAGTTCAGGCTGGCCCTGAGCTCACTATGGTGCCCAGGCAAGCCGCCGCGAACTCAGCAATCCTCCTGTCTCTGCCTCCCGAGTGCTGGGATTACAGGCGTGAGCCACCATGTCCGGCATTGTGGTATGCGGGGTGTTGATTGTTGGTGGGCGTGTCCACGCCCAGCATTATATGTGGTTACCGGGGATCAAACTCAGGTTCTTGCGCTTGCGAGGCAGGCGCCGGAACCACTGAGCTAACCCTCCGGCCCTGTTTTATTTTGTTTTTTTGTCATCATCTTAATGAAAATGAAGTGCTATCTCTTTAGACTTTATATTTACAATTTCCTAATGACTAATGGCCTTGAGCATTTTTTGAAATATATCTGTGTTCTCTTCAATATTAAAATTTGTTTTTTCAACTCTAGACTATGTCTAAGGTAAAATTTGATACTAATGAGGCATTCATTGTTAAGCACATTTAGTACAAATACTTATTGATACATTGGCTGGCTTATTGTGCCATTATGATAATAGCTTTATTTTGAAATAGAGTGATTTAAAGAGGAAAAGGTAATGCATAATTTCCTTGAATTTCCTTCAAATTTCAGAAGTGTGGCATGTTTCTTAGTAACAGAGACAGAGATTTTATAGGCCTAAATATTCAAATCAGCTGTGTAAGTGACATATGACCCCTAACCCCTTTCCATAGAAATGTTTTTTCTACTGACTATTAGCCATATTGTGCGTGAAGATGTAGGCACGTATGGGAAAAACTTGAATAAATATCTAAATATTACTTGGACTTTAAGTTCAACTGACATACTTCAAGCCAAAAATTTTGCTATATGTATGAGGAGAGGATGTAAATTCCATAATTTACCCATGTGAAGACTAATGAATATTCAGTTGTGATATTAACATATTATTTTGATATTGAAGAAACATAAGATTCAATACATATTTTATAAATTATAATATTTTTATTCTTCCTGATTATTTAATTTTTAAATGGTTTAGCAAGTTGTTTGAGATCATTGTACCTAGTTTTTACAAGTTCCTTTTTGGGTATGTGGGTGGGTGTGGTACCAGGAATCTAACTCGGGCCCTTGTGCTTCCAAGATAGGTGCGGTCACCACTTGAGCTAATTCTCTGGCCCTGGACCTATTTTTAAAAAGCTTCAAATGTTGGCTTAAAAACTGGTTAAAAAAAAACAAAGACGGTGACAGACACCTGTAATTCTGTTACTCAATAAGGTAAGAAAAAATGTTGACAAATTTGAATCTAGCTGGGAGAACTTAGGAAGATATCATCTCAAATTTTAAAATGAGGGTTGTGGAAGTGGCTTACAGGTAGTGTATACTGCATTCCATCTCCAGTACCACATACAAACACACACACACCAACAAAAACTATAATAACAACAATAATTACATTGGTTATAAGGAATAAGACATTTTTTAAAATAATAAGCTAACTACTTAAGCACTTAAACATTTTCCTTGATATCATGGGATAATAGGATAAAGGATGAGTCAGAAAAACTTTCTCTGAGCAACAAAAACAGAGAGATACCCCTTTCTGTTAGAAGTAAGCAGTTTTATGGTCTGATCTACTAAGCACTGTCTGGTTATATAAGCAGAAACAAAATTATCCAAAAGAAATAATTTTGATATGCAAACTTGTGTACATAAAAATTTAGTTAAAATGTTAGAAAGGGTTAATTTTTTCTGCTTTATTTTTTAAATAAATTATTCTTTTAAGTGAAAGACTTTTTTAAAAAGTCTAACATCAAACAACTACTTCTTTAGCTGATAAACAGCTAAATAAAAGAGAAAGAACTTTAACTTTGCCCAGTAATGTCATTTACAAAAACAACAGCAAACTACTTTTTCTTTTAAAAACTTTCACAGATATATTGAAAAAAACTAAGTGCATACAAGTATCCAAATTATAAGAAATAAATAAAATGAGCAATTAAGAAGATAAAATGTGAGACAGAAGAGTCTGGTCTATTTCAATGAATGGATTGAAATAAAATCACTAGTCAAACTAGGACAAACTAAAAAAATGTTTCACCAACTAAACAAAGTGAACTCAATTATTCATCTTTACATACTTAATAAATTATGAATTTTATGCACTCTAATCACTTCAAATAAATGACAGACGAAACTCATTCTAACCAGCATACAAACCATGTATGTTATTAACTAGAATAATTTAAGCTCAACTTGAACTGAGCTAATATTTCATGTGATTTATATTTTCATTTAATGAAAAGGAAGAAAGAGGAAGAAAGTAAAAAAAAATCAAACAACAAATCCAGTTATATGAAATCATCTAAATAATATAGTTGGTTAAGAATAAAAAGTTTCACTTCTTTAAACAATTATTTTGTCATTTAAGAGATTTTGCATTAAGTGAAATATTTTCTAAGGTACATTCTATTGATCTGATTCATTTTAGCTCTTGTTACAAGTAAATTCAGTGGAAATGAGAGGCGATCCATAAGACTGCCCCCACACACACTCACACACGTAGGGCTGGGCATTTAGCTCAGAGGTTCAACTGTCTGCCCTGCAAGAGCAAGGTTCAGAGTTCAATTTCCAGTAACTACATACCACAATTCTGGGAGTGGTGGCTCACACCTATAATCCTAGCACTTGGGAGGCAGAGGCAGGAGGATTGCTATGAGTTCAAGCCTAGCCTGGGTTACAGAGTGAGCTCAGGGCAGGGCCATTGAGAACTACAAGGTAAAATTCTGTCTCAAAAAAATTAAAAAATATAAAAAGTGTCCACAAATAAAGATGATATTTAATTGTAGCACTATTTTACATTACCTTTAAAAGACTTCTATGAACCAGCCTAAAGCCAATCAGGCACAATTTTTCCAGGAGACATAAAAGGTATCAAATTGCTTATGTCACTGAAGAACTGAAAGGTAAACGCTAAGTCACAATTGCTACCTTAATCTTGTTTATACAACCACCATCTCTAGGTATATGTATTCTTTTGTTCAAAAATAACCATTACACAAATACTTTACAAAGTGATTGCTATTCCTTATCTATCTTCACAAAGCAATGACCAGCATCTCCTGTTCAAGTACTAATGTATTTTCTAATTGTTTTGCATAGAGCAGAAGAGATTAAAATTGCAACTCGCTGTAAGAGTAGGGCTTTCACTCTTCTTTGTCGCCTCATCTGTACTTTATAGAAACAAAACTCAATCATAATTCTCTTACCACGTGAGATTATTTTAAGGGTCAATAGAATGCATGAAAGATCTCTCAAATAATATTGCTAGGGAAATATTATACCCTACCCTTCCTTATGTTAATGGGATCTCAGCCTTTTGGAAAGTTAATCTCTTCAAATTGTTAAAGATTTGAGACATAGCTATAAGTGACACTGTTATTTAGTAAATTTTATAACTGTATGAAACAAATTGTTTTATTTAGCTATACTTTCAAAGCACCACAGTAACAAGAAGTTGTGATAATCAGATCTGATCATAGATGTATTAAAATGAAAAGGTACCTATGCACTAAAGAGGCTTTGGAAAAGTGTTAGGTATGGGAAAGAGGATAAAAAATATGCTACTGGAGAGGTCAACAGGAAAAACGCTAATGCAAAAATCAGGGCTAAAGCAAAATATAACAAGGAATTGAAACATATTCAACAGTCTGTGGTAGAAGCTGATAGCAATATTAGTAGATACTTAAGGGATATATTTACTAGGATAGAGATCAGTCTTAATAGACATTACATTTTACTATCAGGATATAATGGCTAGAAGTGTGTCAAACCATCCGATTTAAATCAGAGCTTAGCTGTGTATTGACTATGCAGTGTGGATGTATTATTACCTACATCCCTATGGCCTCATATCTCCACCTGTAAAATAATAGATTACACTTTCATCTACTTCTGAGGAGTCCCCTTCCTGATCTTCATTGACTCTTACTTCCTGATCTTCAAATTAACTATACGGTAGATGCATTCCATTGACTACAAATCTTTAATACAAACATGTCATCGCTTCGCAGCCTTTTGGCTAAGATCAAGTGTAATACAAACATGTCATTTTACTATAGAGTCCCAAACATCTGAATTCTGTAAGAATGTAACAATGAATGGGAAAATCAATTTTTGGAAATAAGTCTTTAAATAAGTATGGCTAATTTCACAATACATTAGACAGAATATGCCTGTGTGTGTAAGTAATCTGCTAAGTGCATACTAAGAAGAAGAAGACCCAGAATAAGAACCTAGTGCTATGTAACTCTGAATTCATATTCTAATTACTGTTAAATGCTGACTACTTAGGAGAGCTGCACAGAGACAGATCAGGCAAGGGGCATGCAGGGGAGCTCAAGAGGATCCTAGACAACAAAGGAGGCCTGCACCGTTAGTGGTATCCAGGGCTGTGGCCACCCAGCTGGGACCTGCACCACACCAGAGCTGCACAGAGACATATCAGAAAAGTGGCACACTAGAGAGCTCTCAGGGAATCTAGGCAACAAAGGAGTCACTCGCCATTACTGGCACCCAAGGCTGTGGGCTGCCTCTTTCCACTCAGACCAAGCTAGAAGTCAGTGAAAGCAGACTGGGTAAGTAAAACATAGATGAAGTAGCACAATGAGTCAGAATAAAGGGAGCAATTGGGCCTGCAACTCTTCTAAGACTAGGGTGACACCAGAAGGTCTTGGAATCTTCATTTCTTCTTGGGCCAATTTGGATATAACTGTTACATGGAGAAGAATCTCCAAAGACACCACCTGCTACTCTGTGGACACTGAATGAGTACAGCTCTAATACAGGAACCTATACAGAGGACTTCAGTTAGTTCCTCTGCCTAGTCCACCATGTCAAAGAAATCACTCACTAGAAGAGTGATTGGTGTCGGTGAGGTGGTGAGGTCAGAACCACCCACAAGAGCCTGGACTCTTGCAAAGTTCAAACCTGTAGGGTCTCATTAAGCTCAACTCAGGCATTATATTAAGAGATGATGGATGGCTCCCTATGACTAATGTGCTTAGCTTGGTATATTGTTGCTGCTGATTTTGATGCTATTGTTACTCTTTGTATTTCTTCACTCTAAGATAACTTTTTTTTTTTCATTCTTCTACTTTGCTGTTACTCAATCTGTCCAACTTTCTGGGTTTCAGTCCTCTTAATTCCTTTCATATTTATAGAAGAGGGAAATTAGTTTTTTGGCTGCATCCTACTGCTAGATCTCCCTGTTTTCCTCTTGTTCCCACACACTCTCCCATCTTCTAGTCAGAACCAATACCCAGAAATAAAAGGCTTTCAGTCTGCCCTAATTCCTCTTCTTTCTCTATTATTATAAGAAGGTGGTGTAAAGTCTCCAGGGGTCCTGCAGTTATCAGTTGGTACTGTTTTATATATGTCCCTCTAGCTTCTGTTATCCTCTGGCATATATGAAGTTCTTGAGGTCTATGAGATAAATCTGCTAACCCTATTTTTAAATTTTCATTCTCCTTCTATCTTCCTACCTCCCCAATTCCTCAATAACCTTTTATCCCCAAAGAGCACTGCTGGTCCATTTAAGGGGCTGTCTGTTGTAAACACATTGGTGATTAATTCTAAATGTTGGCATATGGTCATAGAGGTAACTCATGAGTTCAAAGTTTTCAGAATAGAAATTATCAAAGCTTTTCATTTCCATTACTGTGTTCAGTGCCTGATGGTATTGATTGTATTACAGCAACAGAGATAATGTAATTGTTCTACTCAAATAGCTCCCATGATGTGCCAGGACTGAGAAATCTCAAGGGTTGTTACAGATTCAAGGACAACCCAGGAAGGAACCACTTCCTAAGGGTCTTCAACAATAGGAAGAAAGAGTCTTGCAACAAACATTGCCCTGACACCAGGCAAGGAATTAAACAAATAATATTAGCAACAACAATGGAATACAAATGAGAAAATATTCAAAATTCCAGACACAAAGGTCACCACCACAGGGGAATTCAAGGAAAAGAGTAATACAGCAAACTGAAACTCAAACACCAGGATTCTCTGAGATGGTAACAAAAGCAGATCTAGTAAAATGGAAATCTGAACTCATCTCTGAAATGAAAACAGAGGTTCTGTCCACAGTGAAAGACATCATTGAAGAAGAGATCAGCGAGATGATAGAATCTAAGATAACAAAAGCAATGCAACTTTTTAAACAGCTTCAGGAAGAGTTCCAGGTGATAAAAAAGGAGAATGAAAGTTTGTGAAGTAGGATGAGTGAAGCAGAGAACCAAATCTCAGACCTAGAGGACAGCATAGCAAAGAATAGGAAAAACATAATCTATGGAAAATGGCAAGGGACTATGAGAAAACAATCCAACAGCTTCAAAATAATTCAAAGAAGAATAACATAAGACTGATTGGTGTCACCAAGGAAGCAGGAGACAGTGAAAAAGACATAAAAAAGTGTTCACAGACACAATGGCAGAAAAATTTACAGAAAAAGGAAATGATTGGACATACAGACAAAGGAAGCATACAGGACTCCAAAAGGCTGTGACATAAAAATATCTACACCTAAACATATAATTATCAAGGTCCCATATACAAAACAAAAGAATGAAATACTGAAAGCAGTTAGAGAAAGGAAGAAAATCTACTACAAAAAGAAGCCCATTAGGATAACAGCAGACTTTTTAACAAAAATACTCAGTGCAAGGAGAGGCTGCAGTGAAGTATTTCAAGCATTGTAGGAAAATAACCTCCAACCTAGAATGTTGTATCCTGCAAAACTATCTTTCAGAATAGACGGGGAAATAAGATACTTCCATGACAAAGAACACCTGAAAAACTTCACAAATATGAAAGCTGCACTCCAAAACATTCTAAAGAACATTTTGGAAAAAACACAGAAATTACAAACCCATGAGACCCAAAAGAGTGAACTCACTGGGGCAAACAAGAAACTGAATGGAAAAGGGGAAACATAAGGAAGAAAAGAGCCAAGAACAGGAAAACATGGCATCTCTAAGTCTGTCCATATCAGCATAACCATTAATGTCAACGGACTCAATGGGCCAATTAAAAAACACAGACTAGCAGACTGGATCAAGAAGAAATCTGCTGCATACAGGAAACAAACCTAATTCAGAAGAAACCCATAGAATGAAAATAAAGGGATGGAGGAAACTGCAAAAAAAGCAGTAGTGGCTACCTCGTTGGGAGATAAAATACTTTTCAAACCAATGTTGATTAGGAGAGACAAAAAAAGATCACTATATTCTCATACAGGGAACTATCCAGGAGAAAGAAATAACAATCATAAATATTTATGCAACAAACTCTAGTGCACCCAACTATATAAAACAAATATTAATGGATGAGAAAAGCCAGATAACTACTAATACAATAGTGGTAGGTGACTTCAATACTCCACTGTCACAAATTAACAGATTGACTGGACAAAAAAATCAATAAGGAAATACTTGAGCTAAGCCAAACTTTGGAACAAATGGACTTAATAGATGCCTACAGAGTATTTCACCTGACAATGTCAGAAAATAACATTCTTCTCAGCTGCTCATTGATCATTCTCCAAAATAGATCACATCCTAGTTCATAGAACAGCTTTAAGTAAATGCAAAGGAATTAAAGTTATCTCCTGCATACTATCAGACCATAGTGCCTTGAAGCTGGAGCTGAATGGTAAAAGAAATTCCAAGATCCTCACAAACACATGGAAATTGAAAGACACTCTCCTAAACAATAAACGGGTCACAGAAGAAATTAAAAAAGAAATTAAACAGTTTATACAATTAAATGATAAACCCAATACAACATATAGGAATTTATGGGACACAGTGAAAGCAGTTCCACAAAGGAAATTCATAACAGTGAATGCCTACACCCGGAAAATAGAGCAAACTCAAATACATAATCTAATTATGAAACTAAAACTATTAGGAAAAGAGGAGCAAGGCAAACCCAAAGCTCGTACTAGGGAGGAAATTATAAGGAACAGAGCACAAATTAATGCAAGGGACCCAGAGAGAATGATATAAAGAATCAGTGAGTCAAAGAGTTGGCTCTTAGAAAGGATAAATAAAATCAACAGACCCTTAGCCAACCTCATCAAACAAAGGAAAGGCTCAAATCCATGCTATCAGGAATGAAAAGGAGAAATCATTATTGATCCAGTGCAAGTTCAAAGGATGATAAACATATTTTGAAAATTTTTACTCCAAAAAGATGGAATATACAGAAAAAAGATTCACATATGAACTTACAAAGCTGAATGAAGAGAATATTAAAATGTTAAATAACTCTATATTAATGTGAGAAACTGAAAATGTAATAAAAAAAAAAACCTACTAACAAAGAAAAGCCCTGGTCCTGAAGGCTGAATTCTACAAAACTTTTAAAGAGGAGTTCATTCCAATGCATCTCAAACTCTTTAATGAAATCAAATGGAAGCAGTACTCCCAAATTCATTCTTTGGAGCAACCATTACCTTCATTTTAAAAGGAGAGAAGGATCCACCCCAAAAAAGAAAACTACAAGCCAATCTCTCTAATGAACATTGATGCAAAAATCCTCAATAAAATACTACAAACAGAATACAGACAGTTATCAAGAAAATCATATACCATGATCAAGTTAGATTTATCCCAGGGATGCAAGGGTGGTTTAGCATATGTAAATCAATAAATGTAATACACTATAGTAACAGACTCAAGGACAAAAAGCATATGGTCATCTCACTAGATGCAGAAAAAACATTTGAAAAATTCAACACCTATTCATGATCAAAACCTTACAGAAAATCGAAATAGATAG